>JBBPPY010000318.1:0-26888 GCA_038092195.1 Leccinum barrowsii
ATATAGTATAACATGCTGGTACCAGTTGGCAATTGGTTATAACTACCTGTGAGTCCTTTGACATGTTTATTTCAGTATGATCAAGATCTGGCATCCTGGTGTTCATAGTATCAGACTAATGTCAACAAATGTATGGCTGATATGAAAAGGTAACTACAAGATCAGGGAATATCATTAGTTACAAGGAAGGCAGAAGAGTGTCTAAAGTATGAATATAATATAACATTTTATCATCCTGGTGTTCATACTATCAAAGTAGTGCCAACAAATGTATGGCTGATATGAAAAGATAACTTCAAAATCAGGGAATATCATTAGTTGCAAGGACAACAGCACTGAGTTAAAAATGTGAATATGATATCTCACACTGGTACTAGTTAGCAATTAATTATGATTATCTATCAATCATTTGACATGATTAGTTATACTTGGTTTAGAGATAGCTGTCTGACAGAGTATTACACACAAATGTAAAACTGCCATAATAAAGTAGATGTGATATAAGCAAATGCAAGAAGTACATCAGAATGGTAAAGGTATGAACAAGCATTAGATCATTCATCACTTTCTGTTGCACCAATATCACCAGAACTAGGCTTATTTTTTTGTATCAAGCTTACTGTGTTTCTAAAACCCATATGTCTCTATCAATTTCCTGATCAGCACTGTGCCAATAGAATGTTTTTGTTTGGTCAACTGCAAGGCCAGTCTGTCAAAAAACCTATAGTTGAATATCATTCTGGCTTCTACTGATAGATAATTACACATGATGTCATGTAAATGTTATATGTTTATCATCTGCAATCAGAATATTTTTCTTTGGTCGACCACAAGGCCAGTCTGTCAAAAAAACCTATAATTGAATATCATTCTGGCTTCTACTGATGGATAATTACACTTGTGCAGTCATGATGTCATGTAAATGTTATAACAATAGTTGAAAATGACCAAGAAAATGGAAGGAATATAACAGTTGATCAGCAATGGACTTTGTCACCATCCACATGATATTCACTGGCCAAGTTGGCAGCAGCAAGTCAAGGACATGAACAGATGGTAGAAGAAATACATACAATAGAAAATTTTATCTCCATACTGGTATACTTGGTGAATAATTATCAGCCCTTTGGCATGATTAGTTCAGCATTATCAAGAGATGGAATTGTGGTGCAGATCAAATTTAAAATATGAGCATACTATCTTATGCTGGTACTAGTTGGTGAATGATTAAAACTATCTGTCATTCCATTGTCATAATTAATCCTACATGATCAAGAGGTGGAATTGTGATGCACCATCAAAGTAGTACCAACAAATATCTAGCTACTATGAGAAGGTAAAGGTAAATGCAAAATCAGGGAATATCACTACTTGCAATGTAAACCAGCATGACTGCCATCACTCACACTGACTTTACAGGCAAAATATAAGGCATTTGAAAACTACAGGTTTTGCGAACTACAGGTTGTGCGTAATGGAAAGTGATGGCGCAAAGGAAGGGACACGGACGGATTACATGCTACGTAGTGGAGACGCAATTTAGGAGTCGGCGATTATGGAAATAGAGTGATGACTCGGAGAGTCGGAGGTCATGCCTCCGGCAAGTGAGTCGACTGAGGCGTCGTTGCTTCTTCAGCTGCCTTTACTTTGCCCTGGCAGATTATCACTCGTCCTCGAGCTCCAAAATCTGTTCGTGTTAGTCAGTGACGTCGCCGCCATGAAATACCGAACGGTAGAGACGGCCTTGGTGAGCACGGACGGCGAGTGGATGAGAACTTGAAACTGCTTCAGTACGTCGTCCCAGAGACTCGCATACGCTTACGACAACTTCGTCATTATATTCGTTTAAAAATGGTACAATAGGCATAGGCTGTGAGAGTGCAGATGAAGGCGACGATATCGGGGTCGACTCTATCAAACGAGTGCAAGGCTCAGGCACAGATTGAGAACGTGAATTCATACATACCAAAAGTTTCATCGTCATTACCCTTGTAGAGTGCTATGTTGAGAATTTGCGTGGTGTCATGTGTCACATTTGAGAGCATTTTTCGTCTTCAGTGACGTTGATTTTCGACCCAGACCATCTGCATGTTTGCAAACGGTCATCGGTACATGTCGGGCAGGAGTATGATCAGACAGTATCCGAATTCGATGTGAAAGAACTCACAAATATCTGTCTACTAGAAACGAACTGAATGAGTGGCGCGTGCGTTCAAGGAACCGACGTGACTTCACGGGGTATCTAGACGACCAAGAACAAACGAATGAGATGCGAACATGTGCAAAAGGGAAAGAGACGAACCAATCCGTTCATGAACTTATGTAGTTCCAAATAAACGCCACGGGAGGAAAGGCTCACAGAAGGACGGAGCGCACTGATGGATGGAATTGAGCCTCTCCCTACTGCTATGCACGTCTTGGTCTCCGATCCGTCTTCGTACTGATGTGCCACTGGGCGGCGACGACTCAGCGTCAAGAGAAACGGAGCGAGGCGCACAACATACCGAAAACGATGGGTGGGACGTAAAAGTTGCGGAAGATGGAGTCAATAAGCCCCGTTGCTTGGACTCTGTCCAGACCATGTCCGAGTCTAACCGACAGATTTTCTTTCAGAGCGCGAGACGAAATGTGGGTGTGACACGCACCGCGCTGGTACTCGGGTTCAAGTTCGATGTTGATATCCCCGGGGACGACTTGGTCTGTGCGAGTGGCGGGGTGAACGACGAGGGTGGCGGGAGCGAGAGAAACGCACCGTAGAGTGACTGTGTGGAATAGGTAGTCGCCCTGGACAGCTTGAGAACGTTGGTGAGGTGGTACCCATCAGGCGCCCCGGGTCGAGAGCCACTTGGTCACAGTGTGGGCGCTGCTCCTTGCAGCTCTCTATGTGATTACAGCCACAGGCTACTGCGCTCGTATCTTAAATATTTGAGACCGATGTGGGAGTTAGTGGTGACAGGCGTGCGTCAACTTCTAGACTCAGCTTACTGGTTAACAGTTGCATATCGTTCATTCGCTGCGGGTATCAAGCAGAGAGTGCCAATGAACTTGAAACGCTCGTGACGATGAGAGTATACCTGGATCCGAAGGTCGGAGCAGGTCAGACAAGTGCCTTTCGAGGGTGGGGTTCGCGAATCTCCTGACGTTGTCTTGGCTTTCCAGTTTCAAGTTTGTTTTAGGTGTGTAAGCAGAGAAGGGATCAGGTTAGACAACTGTCGATCAAAGTAACTTGAAAATCCAGTCAGCTGATCTGAGTCGACCTCGGCTGTGTTGTCTCGGTGATTAGCTCGGGATCTCGGGATCGACGTTGCGGCACGACGACGAAGGGTGCAGCGAGAGGCGCGCATTTGCGCAAGGATGGGTCCGGGTTGGCGAAGTACTCGTCGTTGTTGAAAGACGAGGCAATTAGGGCCAAGAGGAGGTGAACGGCATGATCAACGGCAGCGTCGAGAGGTAGCATGCGGGTGACGGTTTCACCGTTGCCAACGCGCGAGAACGGGGGATTTTCATGAACGGATGAGGGCGAGATGGTACCATAGCGTGATGAGGATATGTCGTTGTGCGTGTTTGCATTCGCAAGGGCGCACGAGAGATGAGGAGGGCGGTGTGGTCGCGCTGGTTAAGCGCGTTTACGCGTCGAGGGAACAGTACGTCATTAGCAGCCATGAGGACGAGGGGGCTGACGGGAAATTCAGCAGCGTTGAGGGACGCGCTGTTGGTCGTTTGGGACGCGAATGCAGCAAACAAAGCGAAGCCATTTCTCTCGGGCCAGAGTGGTCCAAAAAAAACATGCTCATGTGAGTACCCGTGTACGATGCAGCTGTATTTTCTTCTCAACGATGCCTACTAGGTTTGCAGAACCCCTTGCAATACTGGACACAAGCCATAGGTGCCAAGCTTGTCGCCGTCTGGATGTCAAGCACTTGTTGGGTGATGGACGCTGGGGACAGGAAGCTAAGTAATGAGCTCACCAAGTCCGGGTATCCGCTGGGCATCATGGTGAATACTATGAACGATTCGTCGACGAAGGCCAAGACTTCATATTGCAACCTGACGGATGCGCCTTCGACTTCGAAAGGAACTTGAGTACGGCGACGAGGTCACAGAGAAATTTACCGCGTCCACTATCGAGAGTGGTGGGCATGGGATTTGTAAGGTAGTGACATGAATAATGGTTTGGCAAGTGTGTGTGGCTTACTCCGGGATGGTGGAAGCAAAAGGGAGGGGTATATTGCATTTGTCATTTACTTGTATGGTTGGCGGGTGATGACTCGGATGGGGCTAACCAAGATCTCGAAGTGGACTACCAGCCGCCGTTGTAGCATCCGATTGATTTAACTATAAAGACTTCCACAACCGAGTTGACGTTCAATGCAGTGACGTTTACGACTACGTTTATTGTCCTCCGATGTCATGGCCTTACTCTGTGGGAATTTGCTGTCAGTCTGTCAGAGGGAGGCTCAGGGTGAGACGCTTGATAAGTTGTTTCCCGCCAAAGGAAACGTCATGAACTGTGCTGGACCAATGGACCATGGACCGTTTTCGAGCGATCCGGCATCCACAATATAAGACCGGGTCACGACCTTCAACTTCGTCGTGATAAAAAGGTTCCGGTTTTAATCGCGAATAATATTCCTCGTCGAGACAAGTCCACGGAAGATGAGTGCGCATTTTATCGAATAATGCTGATTCTGTTTATGCCGTGGCGTACAGCTGACTTAGTATGCTTACCTGGAGAAACGTAGGATGAGTCGTTTGAAAGGACTGAATTGCCACAAATTTTTTGTCAGTTAATCGACAATCACGTGGAATCAGAGTGTACTAGTAAAGACTTCGTCGGACGCGAAGTCAACAATATTATATAGATACTTTAAAATAACCGCCGCGGCGCCGAAATATTTGATGTGCCATTAACCATGTTGTCCGATGAAAGAACGTTAAGATCACCTTGAAGAAGAAATGGCTACAGGTTGCGAAGGAATAGATATTTTAGAAGATGGAGACGAAGACACCGCGCTCACAGAATCGTTACCGTACGAAATACGGCGGAAGATGAGAAGTTGATCGCCAACCTGACCCTCCGAGTCCGCTTTTTGAGTGATCAGAAATTTAAAGGGAAAGGTAAAGCGACGAACGTTAACGATGACGGGTCACGCCTGATTCCCAAGACCTACAAGCAGACTTATCGACGTTGGCCAAATAGATACGCCAGGAAAAGATGACGAAACGACTTCGACTTGCGGAAGTCAGCGGCAGGATCGAGCTTGATGATATCGGGATTGCTCCTGAGCTGCTTCAACAGCGATTCGGCCCGCGTCGCAACCGCTCGACGTGCATCCTCAGACGAACGGCCAGAAGACGACCCGTGGCCAGTATCCACTTCCTTGCCCTTGCCCTTGGAAGTCCGCTTCGGTCCGCTTGCAGCCAAGCCAGGCAGCGTCCAAAAGTCCAACCCATCCCAGGCGACGGGTGTATTGCGCGGTGATGGGGGCAACGGCGAGGGCGTGGGCGAAGGTGGAGGCGGAGGCATGTGGGCCGTGGCGAGATACCGAGGGTGAGGACAAGCGGTAACTACACCACTCGTAGATACCGAACTGTGGGGTTCGACACAATTAACGAAAACGAGGGAGAAATACGGTGGAACATACCCTACACCACTGTCGACCAGGAACTTGTTCGAATACGTGTTGTCGAAGATGACCTTTGAGGTGAACTTCAATGAGTATTTGACGATACCATGAAACGATCGGTGGTCGTGTTGATTGCGAGGTGATGGGGGCAAGGGCGAGGGCGAAGGCGAAGGCGGATGCATGCGGCGAAAGGACATAGTACCGAGGGCGACAAGGAAATTTAG
Organism: Leccinum barrowsii; assembly: GCA_038092195.1. Classification (NCBI taxonomy): domain Eukaryota; kingdom Fungi; phylum Basidiomycota; class Agaricomycetes; order Boletales; family Boletaceae; genus Leccinum; species Leccinum barrowsii. Next base: position 5,852 of record JBBPPY010000318.1, read on the forward strand.
AAAGATTGCTGAGTCGAGTCGGTAAAAACTAAAGACATGGTGTATAGTAAATGATATAAGTAAATGATAAGCAAACTGAAGATCGACCAAATACCGAATGACTACTCGTCCCCAAGCCCTGCTGCTGCTCAAAGCTCCTCCTCTGCAACCGCCCCCGCTCGCGTTCTTCTTGACGTCGAGATAGTTGGGGATATGCGGCGTATACATTCACATTTACTACGAGCCCATTCGGCGTCCGCTAGGCGGGAGAGGGTGGCAGCTACAGTGGATGCGCCTGGATATCACAAACTTATCACAGCATTCTATCTAGATGATGGCAAATACATAACGAGTGATGCGGCATTCGGAGTTAAGAAGTCGCTGGTCGTGGTAGGTGTCATGTTTCTCCAAGTGTTTTTGAGTCAGGAATTGGAGCAAATACTAGACTCGCAAACGGGGATTCGCCAAGGGACCCTGGCCCGTTCAAGCTTTTGAAACGCGACATTGTTTTACTTACGGAACAATTGCGTCTGATTCGGGGGCGAGCGATCGGCAAACTAGAACAGTCGGCCCTTCAAACCAAGGATGATTGACGTGGTGACTCTGTCTTGTGTCTATGTTGATTATTTGGTTTTGTCACTCGAATCCAGCATCACAAACAGTTGGAAGTTCTCTCTAGGTGCTCGTATAATATGTATACTCGGACAGGTTGATTCGATACAGGTAGTACCAGAGAGACCAGTGGAAAACGGGCAAAACGATTATGTTTGTTCCGAGCCTAGGATCGCCGGCACAACTTGACGCGAGTGTTCAATGGTGTCCGAGTCAGTGTGATGCCGGACTTCCACGCTAGCAATGCCTCTTTCTGCTTCTTCAAGGGCTTCGTCACGAGGTCGTCCGGAACTAGTATCTGGTACCGACGCACGATGTTCGCAAAGATACCGGTCATTTCTGCGGTCGCAAATCGTTGACCCATACATGATCACGGACCGCTCGAGAACGGCATGTCTGAATGGAGCACAGTCATAAACGTAATCACATGTTGGTCACATCATCATGCTCACTGGCACATGCGTTTCTCGGCCACTGATAGGATTCGGTGTCAATGAACCGTTCGGGCCGGAACTCTTCGGCATCTTCTCCCCAGTATAGAGCTGCGAAGCGAGGCGGGGGATCAGCGCTGGGAAATCTCATCTGAGAGGAGCATGACTCACTGTTCAGGTGCATTGCCCATACATCCATGCATGCAAACCAGGCTTCCCTTCGGAATGGCCATCGTAAACTTGCCTGTTTCGACAGACGGTTTGTCCCCCGATCCAGGATTGAAATAAGTGCCTGGTAGGATGGTGTCTTTCCGCACAACTTTTGGCATGCGAGGCGCGGCAGGGAACAAGCGAAGTGTTTCGTGAATGCATGCCAAAGTATATTCCTTGACCAGGTGGATGTTAGTAAACGAGCTGATGCGACGAACAAAACAAGGGAATCTGACAAGTTTTTCCATATGGTCCTTGTGGTTCTGTTCGTATTTTGGTTGTTAGTTTGTTCATGGTCGCGTAGTAAAAGCTCACTGTCGACAAATGTGCAACAGGCACATCTGCTGGCCACACGCGGATAACCTCTTCGTACAGTTTCTGCTAACAGTCCGGGAAAATGGCCAACAATACACATGCGAAGGACAGTGTATGAGCAGATGTTTCTGCGACAGACATCAGCTTCCGAGCCAGGCATATCAGATGACATCATCGACTGACCGTGACCAGCAAGAAGTAAAGTCTAATGCAAAGAAATGTTTGAGTAATACAGAGTCAATACAAATTGCATGCTCACAAATATATCGGATGGAAGTTCTGCGTCAGTGAGCCTCTTCGAGTCCCCATCCTGGTTCATGTTAGCCTCGACGAGGTTCCACAACAATGCTGCGCCCGTAGCACCTCGGCGTTTACCAGTCGTGATTTCAGCACGAGTAGAGGCAACCAGATCAAGCATGTGGATTTGTAAATCGTCAAAAGCAAGCTGCGCCGTCAGTGCGAGGGAGGAAAGACAAGGAACTTTAATCAGCCGCGAGAACTGGTAAAACCATTTGGGAACGATGGCTCTAAAGATAACATTGTTGACTGAGTTCACGACCGCAGATTGGGATGTAAATTTGCAGCCAGGAGGCAACTCCGCCGACGAATCAGCAGTCAAGGACAGCCTTTTACCGAAACCAGCGGAAGCAATGACCAGGAGTGTTACCTGAATTCAATTGAACCTGGGGCTATAGATGCCTGGATTGCATCGTACCTGCGTCAATTATTCCATAATATCCATGGGAATAACAGAACCGGTAGCGTCGAGCTGTTCGAACCATTCGATTATCATACGCATCGTTTCTGCCCAGACCAGCGCAACATTTGCCTTGAAAGCACTGAAATTAAACAAATGATCAGCACGGCCGCCTCAATAGAGGGAGGAGCACTCACAATGCGATCTTGGCGCTCACTTCGTGCGCCGGCCGACTTCGAGCATCGCCGTCCAAGCTCTCGACGTATCGTGGAAGTTCGTCCACGCCGTCTATACAATTGGCGTGTACTACGTGACGGCAAAGAAACAACAATAATAGGTCCTGTGGCGATCGTTGCAGCGGTTCGGCACACAACAGACAAGGCGCTTTACCTACAACACAATGGTCATGGGTCGATCGCGAAATCAGCCGACTGACAAACCGCGCAGAACAAAAAGCAGACGAACCACCAAAAAAGAATCCAGAGTTCTGGCCCTTTTGCCGTACGCTCGCGAGATCCGTAGAATCCGAGTTCAGGATCGCCTGGCAGCCCTCCAGTAACGATATTTGTAGTTGGAAGTCATGCAGGATCTTGATCAGGGCTTCCTTGAGACCTGGGATCTCGAGACCGTTCTTGATTCGACGAATCAATCGTATCGGGTCGATCTCTGCACCGATGTTTTCGAGCAGCCCGCGGATGAATGCTACCGAGATACATTTCAGCAAAGCAGAGGAGTGGAAGGGATTCTGACGCACTTGGTCGCGTTTCTGCGTACTTGAGGAGATCTTCCCAAAGATCATCGTCGGTTTGTTCCTTGGCAAATTCGATGGCCTGGATGGAAACTGTCGAAAAACGTTACACTGGTATCTGGAAGTGCTCACCTGCTGAACATCACCGATACGCTCAATGATGAGCGTCAGAGCCTTCTTGTTATTACCCATGCGTCCAAGAAGGAAGACCATCTCTGGAACCAAGTCACGGCTTCTGCAGATATTATATGCCTATAAAATCGTGTTTGCGATCTACGATCTCGCTGCAATAATGGGAGTGCGCACTCACCCCTTCCAGATTGTAGTAACTACTTGCTCTCAGATATTCGATTAATCTCGGCGTCGCATGTTCGGCGAAAAGGGTAACTTGGAGATCCGCAAAGTCGGACGCCAGTTGGTGGTCCTTCTTGAACAACGCGTCTAGATAGTGGAACAAGTACACTGGCCGAGGTCGTAATTGCTGCACGACGCGCTCCGCCTGTCGACGAACACGGATTAAATAATCAAGATGACCGAGCAGCAGGAATGAAGCGACATACCGGGATCGAATGCGTATGGTCTACAAGCAGCGTGATCGCTTTGCTCCGGCTCAAAGTGCCTTCGTGGCCTTCCTGTTTGCGTCTGTTGTTGAGTTCCTGGTCGAATTCAACTAAAAGAAGCGCTTGATCCTGAACATCAGTGAACAGGTTGTGCTCTCTGATGAGATCAAAAACATTTGGTCTCCGCAGTCGTAAGAAGAAAGGCAGCGCTTTGCCATATTGCCGGTTCGCGGTATACCTAGATAACCGGAATGAGTGCGGAGGCGAATGCGTGCGCAGACATTCTCACAAATCAGCGAGGCATTCCATCAGCAGGAGCGCGTCCGACCTCGGTGCTTCCGAAGAAGACGAGGAAGATGGAATCCTCTCCAATTCCGACTGAATTGCAACAATCACCGCAGGGATGTCATATATAGAGTGTGGCCACTCCTTGATCATTCGAAGCAAGGCCTGCGATGATACCGATGAAACGTCATAAAATGCAACGTTGACCTATGCACGCTGACCTGTTTGTCGTGACTCAGGAAATGACCTAATATCATCCCGTAGACTAATTGTCCTAGTTGTGGAGCAGCCGTGGGGACGTAAGGAATGATCGCCTGAAAACCTGAATCAGTCATCGTCGATATGGTGGGTATAACGCACCTGTAATTGGTGCTTTTGTGCAAACACGAATATCCATTCCTCCCATGTTTGGGCATTCTGACCACAGACCTTTGGACACAACTGAGCCGCTTTCGTAAAGTCACCTATTTTGGATGGAAATAGGTATGACTACAAAGAAGGAGAGATGGATTCGCAGACCTTCGCCAATTAGGTGCTTGATGTAACGAGCGCCGATTTGGACAGGGTCTATCCTAGCATCCAGAGTTTCCGAGGAACGTTCATCTTTACCGAGCTTCTCCACCTCATCCAGGGCCTGCTCGTATCGCCTGTGTTCGACTAGCCAGGCAATGTGGTCCTTGCGATCCCTCGATCGAACAAGGACTATATCCTTTGGGCTGACTACCACGTAGCATCGCTCTGATTCCGTAGCAAACGGGTTTAGGTCGGCCAAGAAGTAATCATTGCAACCCCATGCTTGATAATTGGTTACACTGAGGGCGTCGGCGGCGAGTAGTTCTCCTGAACGGGATATGATACGCAGTTCGGGACGCTCTGCAGTCTTTCTGGCCTGACGGGCTCGATCATCCGTCAATTCGTCTCCATATGTATCTGGGGGTTCGTATGCAAGGATCAGAAACGAGGTTAGTGTAACGGCAGAAGTGGTGGAGCCATTTTCTTGAGGTAAACGTTGCGAAGAGATAGGATGGGGGAGGACCCCAGAGATCATGCAATCCAAGTGGAACACGGCAGTGACCTCTACCATCCACGGTGGAAGTTTCGCACCGCCTGAAGGGCGTGAGCGTATTCTGGCAACCTTGATGTGGTCTGCCCAGCCAATAAGCAACGTAGAGTCATCCTGCCAGTGGAGGTTACACTTGAAAAGGTCTGCTCGAGGACTATCAGATGGTCTGTCGATAACGGTGATGCGAGATTGGGACTGCGTATCGTATATTTTAACTCCCTGAAGAGCGTATTGATGTTAGTGGCACGATGCCGGGGAAAAAGAACTCACAAGATCGTTTGCCCACGCAATGAAGTGTTCTCTCCATCGTACATGCCATATGGGACCTTCCGCTGAGTGGAGAATTGTCTCCTTGTGGCCAAGCCAACTCTTCTCCCGTAGAACCAGAGTACCCGCCATGCCCCCACACACAAATGCGCGAGTTGTACGCTTGGAAAAATGAGGTTCGAGGGCCACGGTGCGTATCGGTCGCTTCATGTCAAAGACATACGATTCAGTGGTAGACAGGGAGTGCACGACGACCTGCCCTAGTAACTGGCTGATCAGTAAGTCGAGTGTGAGGTCAACAAGGCTCTCACCATCAATAGATGCAGTCGCGACGAAGTCCGCGGTACTATCCATCTCTATGTCACTCACGGAAGCTTGATGGGGCTTGAAAGACTTGATACGCTCCCCAGCCAGTGTGAAGACGTGCACGATACCACTATGGGTTCCAATCGTCTTGGATCACAATGAGATCTGGTAGACTGACTGATGCTTCGACAAAGGACACACCAAACACTTGTTAGAGACTGCAAGGGCGGAAACCGAAACCTTCTTGAACAGATCGTTGACCGGGCCACCCATTCTCTCATGTGATGAGAATGTAAGACAACTCACCTCGTTGAAGGCTGACATGGCGACTAAACGATGGCGTTTTCCAGTCCGGTCCTTCCGAACTCACGAGATTTTGTCCAAAAATGTTGATGACCTCGTACTGAACAACGTCCTTCTGAAAGGTGTGTCTGTCGGACGATATGATTCTTATAGCCTCGGCGTCTCCCAGCCAGAAGTGCAGCCAAGCTGCTGAAAGTGTGACGGACGCAAGAGACGTGGCTCCATATAACTTGTGGACTAGTAAAAGGTCGATTGATTGTAATGATACGAGGAAGGGAGACAATTCATACATGAAAATTTGGCCCCCGCGCAGCCGCTCATGTTCGGCCTTGGGAATGTAGGACCTAGCATGATTGATATGGGTCACCATTTTTGGACAACACCCAGCCCTCAACGTTAAACCATGAATATTGGTCTAGTAGGGTCAACGCTAGCATATTGGTAGACAAAGAACAAAGATGCAGCGCATTCATCCAGTTCAAATGGATACGTCCGAAACGCGACTACGTTTTGGTTGGGATGATGCGCTGTAGATCTTTGTAAACATTTCCAGAGCATGCTTTGAGACCTACCTAGAGAACTACTCACCGAGTCGAGTGAGGCGGGTGAGGTGAAGCCCATGGCTGACTTGGTGTACAATCGGATGAATTCATTGTTACAGACCTGCCGATGCATCTACCTTTTCCCCTGCGACACGACGATCGATATGAGAACGATTAATTTTCAAACTCTTCCGAAACAAGCGTGATCGATCCACGCATGTCCCCTTCGCGTATCCGCCTAGGATCGATCTGCGACGAAACGATCTTGCGCACAATCGCATCCAGAGACGTTGGTCCGCAGCCTAATTGATGCTGTAGTCAATACCCTACTCGATAGAGAGAGACGAAAACTAATAAGCAACTGACATGCAACAACGACGGCCCCTCCGGACGCTTCCACCTCGTCTGCGATCACCTTGTCCAATTTGGGTTTGCCAGGCCTCGCAAGCTCGGAAACGACGTTCACGTCCCTCGCCTCTTGTTCGTCCATCTCGAACGGAAGCTGCTGCTGATGCGACGAGTCCGAAAAACCCGGCAACATCGAATGTGAATCGTGAAAGTGCTCACTGCCAGTCTCCCACGTACTTGGGATTTGAATGGCATGCAATCTTCCGCCGTGATGATGGCTTTTCGTAGAGTGTAACGATAGCTGGGAACTGCCGCGTGCGGGGACGAGAGTGACGGATTACAACGGGTCAGACGACAGAGGTGTCGAACTCGACGGTGAATATGGACGGATCGGAGACTCTGAGCGACGACAGAGTGACGAGTAAAGGTCTGTCTCTGACAAGGTCAAGTACGGTCGTTCGGAGAGGGGCGAAATAGGAAGAAGCCTATCGGTCGAGTGAATCGACGTCACGGCCTTGCGCGATTGAGGTGTGCGAGACGCATGCAAAGCCGTTGAATGCAGGTCGAGACTTGGAGCCCGATCATCTTGAGGCGTCTGAATGTCACTATCGGTCAGGGACTGTGAAAGCTAGTCCTCTCGATTCACTGTCCCCACGAGAAAAATCTTGCGTGACTTCAGTCGCCGCAACCTACCCTCCTTCTTCAGCCTGCGACTGAGATGGGCTTGTCCTGGTGATGCTATATCGACATCTCCATCGAAATTCGTGAGGTCGAGAATATGCTCCTGGTGTGCTGTGCGCAGATCATCCGCGGGTGGCTGGTTATCCTTGTTTTCGCCGAAATAGTAAGTGAAATCGACGTCGCTCTCGTGACTTTCATGGCTCTCTAACGAATCCCTAGAATTAGAACGAGGACCGGAATGCTCGCGAACAAAGATTGGATGCGGGGGTTGGAGTTCGTCGTCAGATTCGGCATGTTCTCGGTCGAAACGGGACGTGGAGGGATGTTGCAGGGGGTGAAAATTGGTAACATAAATGTCGACCTGTAGAGTCGATGACGGCGCGGAGGACATGCAATGGCGTATGACGGACGCGCACCACTGAATGTGGCCTAGTGTAAAACAATTGAGTATGGGTTCCGATTTGCTTGACCCAACTGGAACTTACTGAATTCACGAACGAGCCAGATAAACCGCACACACTTCAGATCTGCCGTCTTCCGCCCCCAGCCACCAGGTCGTGATCCAAGATATCTGCCGTCCCTCCCTGCCAAACACATGCACATGTATTGCAGCAGAGACAAACCAAAAGCCACGCCTGAACCGCCAACGATGACAACAGCAGTCGAATAATTTCCCCATCTCACACGCGCTGTGCTCCCAAACGGTCCGTCAACGTATGCGCGCAGGAGGACGCCATGTTTCGGCAGACTGTCTGACGGGAACGCAGGAGGTACGTCGCCCCGAGATCGTTCTGCTGTCAATCGGGAGACGAGATTCCACAGGTCGCCTGTCCAACCGCCCTTGCCACGTACTATGAATAACATGATACGGCCTGCATCCGTTGGCGCCGCTTCATCACAAACAGAGGCACATGTGAACGGGTGAGAGGTGAAGCGAGAAACGGCCGGAATATTGAGGAGGAAATGTTGACCTGGTGACCATGGCAAGAATCCTGTGGTGATTAGGCGTAGGCGCACCGTGCGACCAGATACAACTTCTGCATGCACATAACCTGGAGGTGGAATATAAGAGTGCCGAGAATGGGAGATGAATGACCCGAGAAGATTCTGTCCTACGAAGTGCGATGGAGGTGCGGACAAAGGCGCATTGGGTGCATCAGGCCTGGCAGATATGGGAGGTATGTCGTGATGATAGTAAGCGTCGAGAGGGCTAGGAACTCGTCCATCCACAGGGTGAGGTATTAAATAGGACTCGTTACTCGGGTGACGAAAGTGTGTTGCATTTCCAAGGTGTCCCGTAACGGTTTCCTGGATTTCGATTGGACAGGCGACGGTCTGAGGGCGATTCCGTTAATGTAGATCCACCAGGTTCCCCGCCAGAGACGTTCACCCAACCAGAGAACAAGAGCAGCCCAACACCACCAGGCAACAGTTGGGTGGTGGAACCCTGCCGTGACCAGCATGCAGGGGACAAGGAGAATGTGCAAGAGGTAAAATAATTCATAAAACCGCCTCCGGATAGGACGTAGCGAGAGAAGGATGATCAGCGTAAGAAGTGCAAATGCCTAAGATGGGATCAACGCGCTGAGTGCAAAGGAAAAACGAGCATACGTACGATCCAGCCGAATATAAAAGGAGTATAAGACCAGGCATAGACATAAGCTACACGACCGGTGAATGAGTTGACATCTTTAGCCAATTGGATGCTCGCTGGGGGGGACGGAGATGGCGATGGGGACAGATAGGGCGATGGCGATGGTATCGTCGTCGTGGGACGGGGATGGCAAGGGTGGCAGACAGGGCGACGGCGACGGTTGTTGTTGTCGCCATGCGTTGTTGTCGTCATGGTGGGAGGGCGAGGACGGGCGGGGGCGGGACGGTCATCGTCGTATGGTTTTCGTTTTCTCTTGTCGTTTTCGTTTTCGTTCCCCTCGCTATCGCGCCGTTCGTCTCGGAGTCCCTGCCGTGGGGTCCTCCTCGTCGTGTCATCTTCGTTGTCCCCTCTGCCACGGTGTCATTGAGTCGTCGTCCTCTCTAGGATTTTGCACGTACAGGTTACCGCGGGTCACGGGTACGGGTGCAGGTTGGACTGCCGTTGAAACCCACGGTACCCATCAAGTACTATGTAGTAGTAGTACTACCCCCCCGTCCTCTCGTGGCACGTGCTCAACGAGGCAGTGCACACTGGTCGGCAAACACCGGTAAGACAGGGGCAGCACTTTCCCACGATTTATGGGTGCGGTATAAACTTGTCACATCAAGCAAGGTGACCGGCAGAACCCGACCTGACGTGCGTGCCAGAGATTTGGTTAACGCCGTATCGTTCCGTTGCCGCATCTACTTTTCCCCGGGCCGATTGATTGCGAATTATTCTGATAGCTGATCCTGTTGGCGAGCTATTGATTTCTCAAGGTCGCCATAGCATGCATCCGAACCACTCGTACATGATGGTGAATGCTCCTGGATACCACAGACTTATCACACCTAGATCTTACAGTAATCCAAATAGTCGTGGTCATCTTGCTGTTTTGCTTAATCGCGTCTCATGCGGGAACAAGATATTGGTAAATTGGAAGTGTCATATTTCCAATAGAATGATTAACTCGGTGACTATACGACATCTCCGTCGTGCCACCTGGCACACCTTCATATCTACTCATTTTGATCACTCGAATTCAGCATCACACACAGTTGGTAGTTGTCTCTAGGTGCTTGTATAATATGCATACTTGAACAGGCTGACTCAATCATTTGATACAGTGTAAACAGATATCAGTGGAAAACATGTTTGTTCTGAGCCTAGAATCTCCGGGACAGTTTAACGCGAGCGTTCAGCGGTGTTGTTGTGAGGCCGGACGTCCACGCTAGCAATGCCTCTTTCTCCTTCTCCAAGGGCTTCGCCACAAGGTCGTCCGGAACTAGTATCCGGTACCGACGCACGACGCTCGCAAGAATACCGGTCATTTCTGCGGTCGCAGATCGTTGAGCTATACATGATCTCGGACCGCTGTAGAACGGCATGTCTGAATGAAGCACAGTCATAAACGTAAGCACATGTTGGTCATATCATCATGCTCACATGCGTTTCTCGGCCACTGGTAGGATTCAGTGTCAATAAACCGTTCGGGCCGGAACTCTTCAGCATCTTCTCCCCAGTATAGAGCTGCGAAGCGAAGCAGGGATCAGCGCTGGAAATCTCATGCGAAATATGATAGGATGACTCACTGTTCAGGTGTATTGCCCATATATCCATGCAAAGGACGCTCCCCTCCGGAATGGCCATCGAAATTCGTCCAGCGTCTCGAAATAAGGTGGTGGCAGCGATTGCAGTGGGTCCTCTTCGGTAGCGACCAATTTCTCAGGCGACGACACAAGCGCCACATTGCTTGCGACGTTGTCCGGTGCCTGCGTCGAGGTCGTCAAGGACGTGAGAGTAAAAGAGCGGGATGGTGTCGGACTTACCATAGGTGTCTCTGACGAGCTCTGGCCCAACACCCGTTGTGGCACGAGATGTTGCACAACGAAGTGGACTCGACGCCGTCGAACTCGCGGGAGCATGGCCGTGACGCTGAGCCTAAGTGCGAGCGAGAAGGGTTTCCCCACCCGGACCCCGTCTCAAGCGCGTCGCACGACGACAAGGTCGACGTCCAGATCTGAAAGTGGTTCCGGGATGACGAGCGGTTGTGGTTGTGGTTGGGAACCTGGTGCGGGGGAAAGGGGACGCGGAACGGAGGTTGGAGTTCCTCCAGGTTGGGGTCGGGGACGAAAGGGAGAGCCTGGTCTGATTGTGCCCGGGGGCGGTGAGTTGGGTCGGGATGATGGGAGCTGGGGGGAGCGAGGCCTGGATGGACTGGAGGGGCTACCTTGCGGTGCACGTTGGAGGTAGGGCGGGATGGCGCTAGGGGGCTGCGATGGTATCGGTGGTGGTTGTGTCGGACCCTGGATTCTGCGCGAGAGCATTTATAGGCGCATAGAGAGACAAGTAACCTTGTATGTCAGCGTGGGGAGCAAGAAAAATGGTAGGAAACATCTCTCACAGAGGTCAAGAGACGTCCTGGTTCACCGAATTTGGGAAGTTCTGCGTCAGTGAGCCTCTTTGAGTCCCATCCTGGTTCATGTTAGCCTCGACGAGGTTCCACAACAATGCTGCGCCCGTAGCACCTTGGCGTTTACCAGTCGTGATTTCAGCACGAGTAGAGGCAACCAGATCAAGCATGTGGATTTGTAAATCGTCAAAAGCAAGCTGCGCCGTCAGTGCGAGGGAGGAAAGATAAGGAACTTTAATCAGCCGCGAGAACTGGTAAAGCCATTTGGGAACGATGGCTCTAAAGATAACATTGTTGACTGAGTTCACGACCGCAGATTGGAATGTAAATTTGCAGCCAGGAGGCAACTCCGCCGACGAATCAGCAGTCAAGGACAGCCTTTTACCGAAACCAGCGGAAGCAATGATCAAGAGTGTTATCTGAATCTAATCTTAAACCTGGGGCTATAAATGCTTGGATTGCATCTCGTACCTGGGTCATGGGTTGCAAGATGTCCACGGCAATAACAGGACCGGTGGCGTCGAGCTGTTCGAACCATTCGTTTACCACACGCATCGTTTCTGCCCAGACCAGCGCAACATTTTCCTTGAAAGCACTGAGACTAAACAAACGGATTGAGCAATGCAAGACAACTCACCTCGTTGAAGGCTGACATGGCGACTAAACGATGGCACTTCCAGTCCGATCCTTCCGAGCTTATGATATTTTGTCCGAAGATGTTGAGGAGCTCGTACTGAGCAATGTCCTTGTTGAAGGTGTGTCTGTCTGAAAACACAGTTCTCATAGCCTCGGCATCTGCGAGCCAGAAGTACGGCCGAGCTGTAATCATGATGGACGCAAAAGATGTGGCTCCAAATTCCTTGTGGACTAGTAGTCAAAAGGTCGATTAAATGCAATGATACAGCCTGGAGACAATTCATACATGAAAATGGACGTCCCGCCAAGACCCGTCCCGGCGTTGAACCGCGCCGGTGGGGTCCCGTCGACGGAGAATGCCGTGAGTGACGAGCCGATTGAATTGCCCGTAGACAGAGCGGGCCGAGATCGATTACGGATTATTAGAAGGGTGAGAAGAAAGAGGCATGCCCATGCCCATCTCCTCGAGCTCGCGCTTCTGGTGATCGGTGTAGAACTCGAGGACGTCAAGCACCGCTTGCGGGTCCTTGGCGTAGTCCTCGCGAGTGATTGCCGATTTTGTGAGCAGCTTGCTCCATTGTTCGGGCATGCCCTGTAGGACCCGTGAAACGATCCGATGTCAATGTTCGACACATCCGGGAATAAGAAAAAACTCACAGTGAAGGCGCCAGAGATGGGATCGAAGCCGACGTGCACCTTGTGCACGAAATTCATTGGATTGCTGACTCCCATCAGCGGGCTCCGGGAGTAGATATCATCCTGCCAGCCGTAGAGCTCCTCGTCGTTTTTGAGGGCGAGATGGTATCGTTTGTCCTTGGTCTCCAGCAGGAGACAATAAGGCTTTAAATCTACTCGCTCGATGTTGGTTATATCGTGCAGCGAGATGATCGTGCTTTAGGGTAGAGAAGTCTGTCACATCGACCCATCAGTAAACGGGGCCAGCGAAGCGGAGACGAGGCGATCGAGCATCTACGCACCTCGTTCCTGTGTATGGTCAACAACTCGCCTTTCAAGACGAGCCATTTCCTCAAGAACATGAAGCTGGCAAAGCCCTCCTCCTTCAAACTGACGACGCCGTTCCGAATAACTTGAGAGCTCATGGGAGTGTCCGAATATCGATTTGGGGATCCGCCTATGTCTGTGTAATCTGAAGCGTACGAGGATCCGGAGGAGAAGGTAGCATTCTAGCCCGTGTTATGTATCCCGCTGTTGTACTGTGATGGAGAGGCAGAGTCGACCGTTCGGCGCAGAGGCGCCTGTGGAGCGGGTCTAGAAGGAGTCAAGTTGGCGGGCCGCGGCGGTAACGTTGAAGGCCCATGATGGTCCATGCAGAAATTAAAGCACACGAGGCAAAAGGCGTGGGTTGGGGTTGATCTGTCTGGAGACTTGAGGAAGGGTGACGAAATAACAACAGACGACGGTTTTAATTACTGTCGACGACGAGGAAGGTTTAAACAGACGATAATCGGGACGAGAGGATCACAGTCGTCCTCGATGCCTCAGTTCGGATGTACCCGCCGACAAAAAAAAAGATATCGCCACGGTAACTACTCAGAATCTACATCCTCGATACCATCACACCATCACATATTCTGCAGGGGGCGGTTCATCGATTCTTGGTTGCTCTGGTTTACAGGTAAGTAATCAATCGACCAAGACGTTGAAAAGACACTCGCTTATAAGTGAACCGCTTCTTCGTGCGCGCGAATTCACCGAGTCTGTGGCCAATCATGTCCTGAGTGACTGTCACCGTAGCATAGTCTTTTCCGTTGTGCACCAAAAATCGGACGCTGCACACGATCATTAGGTGAAGTCAAAAAGTGTGTTACGACTCACCCAACAAAGTTTGGCAAGATGGTGCACGCCCATGCGTTGGTACGTATGGGGACATTGTCCTCCAACGCTTGTTTCAGATTCGAAAAGGCCACAAAATATGGACCTCTCCAAGGTCTCAGATTTACATGACCGTTGACCTCGAACAAGACTGACCTTTCCAAGCTGACCTGCCTGACCGCAGGATGAGTGATGGCTGCATCAGTCCTTGTCCTTGCACACTGGTGTCACGACCTCAATGAATTCGTTAGGAACAGCGCGGAAGTGTTCAAAGACGATCGGTGGCATAGAAGCAAATGAACACTCTAGAGCTTCTGCTGTTGGGAACGATGTCCCCAAAGCGACCGTCGCCATCGTTGTGTTGGCGTCTTGGGATGAGGATGAGGAGGGGTGAGGTGGAGGGCGAGGGCAATCGCGACAGCGCAGCGCACACAATCGTGCGCATTGCGTGATCGTTTCTTCACACTGGGAGGACGGGGATGGGGATGGGGCGGGGACAGACAGGGCGACGGCGACGGCAATGGTTGTCGATGGGGAGGGGGAGGGGAGAGGTATAGAAATGGGGAGCGCAAGGACAGACAGGGCGAGGGCCGGTCGCCGAGCCACATTCGGAGGCGATTTGAGCGGCGAGGAGGAATAGACGGAGGGCGAGCGAGGGAGAATCGACTTGTGTCGCGAGGATGGAGGTACCTTCGCGCACAAACTTGAGGATGGTGGGCACTTTCGATTGCCAGTCATCTTCCTATTCGTTGTTGAGATTAGAACATAAAAATAAATTGCGATCTCACCAAATGTTCACGAATCTTGTACCGTCGACAGAATATTCGGTCGCTTTTCTTGCTGATGGGGAGCATATCGTGGGCGGAGGGGCAGAGAAAATTCTACGATGGCGAGTGGAGGATGGCAAGGAGGTGGGGAAGCCAATGGACGCTGAGGATCTTATTTTTGACCTGGCAGTCACACAAGATGGCAGGTGGATCGTGTGTGGGACGCAGGGTGGTCGAGTGATCGTCTGGGATGTGAACACCCACGAAAAGGTGACGGAATTCAACGCAGACGACAACTCGGTGAATGCGGTGGACGTTTCAGGAGATGGGACGAAAATCGCGACAGGATCGAATGACAATACGCTCAGTGTCTGGTCGTTTTCCGATGGCAAGCGACTCATCGGCGGCCCATTCAAACACGACAATATGGTGGCTGCAGTCAAGTTCTCTCCCGACGGACGACGCATCGCTACTGGCACGTGCGAGCGCGACTCTGTTCGGGTCTACGACGGCGGCAGCCTTCTCATAGACTTTCGGCGGTTAGGTGTGCTTAAACGTGCAAGATGGTTCCCGCACGA
The DNA here is from genome assembly GCA_038092195.1 of Leccinum barrowsii. Lineage (NCBI taxonomy): Eukaryota > Fungi > Basidiomycota > Agaricomycetes > Boletales > Boletaceae > Leccinum > Leccinum barrowsii. Next base: position 21,059 of record JBBPPY010000318.1, read on the forward strand.
TCCCCGATATCCTCTTTCTCTTCGACGTCTACGTGAACTCGTGAGCAACGGCACTGTTTGAATAAAGTGTACCTTCCTCCTCGTCCTTGTATAACATCTCCAATTGGATCCGGTGGGTGATCTACTCATCTTCTTCCGCATGACCCAAGCCTTCGGGTAAAATGGGAATGTCTTTGTCCTTGTCCTTGCACACTGGTGTTACGACCTCAATGAATCCGTGGTCTTGTGCCGATCAGCAAAACGCACGTCCCGCCGGAATCTCGGTCAAGCCAATCATCACTCACTGCAGAGACCACATAGAAAATCGACCACCGCTCGCACTATTCTCTGCGTCGATAGCGTCCAAAGCCTTTTGTAGGTGATCATTTGCAGTCTTGTACTCTGAGAGCGACCGTTCGAGCTGGTGCACCCGCTGCGATGCACCGCCGTCTGCAGTGGACGCATCGCGACAAGCCTGATCTTCAGCAGTGAAGCTCGCCTGCAGAACGATCAGGCAAACGATGTTGTGATTGTGAATGCAAGAGGACTTCCAGGAACACAGCTTCCCGCTCGACGAGCTGAGCTCGTTGTTCGCGCCACGCCACCTTGTCTTTAAGCGTTTGCACCTCGCCCCGCGACGTCCCGTCATCCCCTGGGCTTCCGAGAGCGATTCGTTCGCACGTGCGAGCTCTGTTTCACGCCTCATCAGAACAGCAACGTTCGCCCCGCGCTCTTCAAGCAGATGCGCGTGCGTAAGCCTGAGCTCCGAAAGGCTCTGTACTAGCAATACCGAAGGCTTGGACGGTGTCGCGGGGGCCTCGGTAGACCTGTTTGCCCTGCATTGCGCCAACGTCAACGAAAAGCGCACACAAGACGAAAAAAAAGACACGCACCAGTCCTGCCGCTCCCGCCTCGCCGCCTCCACTGCGCCTCCAACGCGACGACCTTTTCCCTCAGCTCGTCCATGACTACCACTTTACGTTCCAACGTCCGCGTCTCCCCCCGCAGCACCCCGAGATTGGCGTGTCTGTCCTTGTACCGCCCAAGCTCCACGTTGACCTTGGCGTTGGTCGTCTCGAGCGTCTGGAGGTACGCAGCACGGCGGTGCAGCTCATCGCGGACGGCGCCCTAATGCTCGTCCTCCCGACTTCTGTTCTGCGTCGGGTCGTCTGACGTACCAGTTGTCGCGGCCTCCCACTCGTCCACCCACTGCTGCATTGCGCGGATAGTGGCATCACGTTCCAGTGCTGCTGCGCGGTACTCGACCAGTTCCTGCTCGAGCTCGGGCGTTGCGATGTGAAGGTGGACAATTTGGCGTTGTATGCGACAAGGCAGTGGTTGTGCGTGCGCCTGAACTCGTCAAAAGCTTCCTCGAGTCCGAACTTGTCATCCCGGAGCGTGGCGATGGCGGCGCGTAGGGACCTCATGTCCTGTTCTAATTGCCTCTGAGAGGGAGGTCAACCGACGACTTTAACGAGCGAGAACCACACACCTCGTCCTCTGCACTCGCTTCGCGCTCCTTTTCCTTTTCCTCTCGCTCAGCTTGTTCTGGTTCGGCGAGAAAGCGTCTGTCACCTCGAGTTGTTCGATTTAGGTCTCCTTTTTCCGCAGCTTGTCTTTGTGCTGGATCTTGGACGCCTGGGTGGAGAGGGGTTGGCGCTCGAGCGATGCGTGTACCGTGTGCGATGTGAACGCATGCGAGCGCTGCTGTCGTTTGTGCGTGTTGCAGGTCTACGCAAGGGGTTAGCCATGAATGATGAGGTAGACACTCTGAAAAATACATGCCTCGCTCGAGATCTGCCACATGAGAGTCGTGCTTGACGGTGCGCGCATTTCGAGTTGACTTTGATTCCTGAAGGTCTAGGCCAATCGAACGCGGTTACAGTTTGTATCGATTACTAAGTCTCGGACCGCATCCGTTTTTGGAGCCCGGTGGCGATGAGACCACTGGTGGGAAATCGATTCCGTCGCCGATCGATCGAACTCACATCCTCTCTCATTAGTGACCGTAGCGGAAATACAGTCGCTCAGTGCGGCGGTCTTGGATATTTCGATGACGATCACCCATCCGGCCTACCAGCGCCCCCGCCTCCCGCCGCTGTCGCGCCGGCACGCGTAGTATACGTCCTACCCCCATCGCCACCCCCATCGGAACCGGAAATCCTCCAAGCCCTCAATCTGAACCCGACGTTTGTGGAGACCGTAGTAGATGTTATGGAAGAATATTTCTACTCGACCCTGGGCCACAGTAAGTCGTTCAAATCATTTCAGTGATCGTCGTGCGATTGATTTCAAACAGGTCTTGGGTTCGTTAATCTCCCGCTCAACTGGTCGCGGATTCTGTACCACGCGTACAACGACATGTTCTCTGCTACCGTCCTCCGAGTCCCCCGCATCCCCCGCAGATCCTTAATCGCGCAATCGGTTGCCGTCGCTCTCTCGCGATGCGAACAATCGGACGCACGGCGGGAGAACGAGGCGGTTGGGAAGCTGCTTGATGTGACCGTGGACGTCGAGGGCAGTTCGATCTCGACTATCACGGTGGAGGACTCGGACGGTTCTGCACAGCTGCATGCTCCGTCGTGACGACCGCTACCGCCACGGCACTCGAGGACGCAGTACTCGTCAAGCGTCCACGGGGTCGACCAAAGGGTTCCAGCCAGAAATGGATCCTGGTAACACACGACGATGCAGAGGGTGGGACGGGAATGGAGGGATTCGAGGATGCCGACGACGGGAGCGACGAGGACGTGCCAGCGGCGTTCAAGAACAAGTTCATCGCTGTCACACTTGATCCCACCGCATCCGAAAAGGGGCACATTCGAGGTGGAGACGATCCGCGAGTCGTTGTACTTTCCCTCTTGAGGTGCAACGTCACGTCATAAATGTGTCCCTCGTCTTTGCTTTCGTAACCCCCCGTCCTGCTCACACCATCTAGTTTGATTGTTTTCACGTCCATCGTTCGTTCCCTAACGCATCAGCAACTCCACAAGTTATTATCCACGCATATTGTAACCCATCCACTTAACTAGTAGTGGAGTGAGAGTGAGCATACGAGACTTTTACTTATAATATGGCTCGGGAGGAGCGACTCGGAGGAGAAGCAAGCGAAACGAAGAGGGCACGACAGGACCATGGCACCTGCGACCTGGACACGTACTTCATATGATAGACAAACGACTACATGATCTGAAAAGAGAGTCCGCCGTGGCAAGGAGTCCGAGTCTAAAGCATATAACCGGGAAGTTGGAACATTCGCAATGCATTCAAGCGAGCTGCGCAAACCCGATCCGTAAATTACCCCAATCGAATACGGTGTATACGCCCCCCAGGAACGCCATGCCAATGGTCCACAATTCTAGGCCATATAGTCAGAATGAGTCCCATCTGCTAAGCACCGCAAATAACCACTGACCAAGGTAAGCCCATGTGGAACCTAAACCCAACGTCATATACGGCGGCGGATCCGCCTTCAGCACCTGCAGCACCACCTGTCTAGCAAACTCGTCCGTTTCCATACTCCCAGCCCCTTGGCTAACGTGCATCCGCTGCAGGATCTTGGGTTCCCATCGCTTGTACACCGACGTTGGCGAGATATCAAATGTCTCGACCTGGTTCTTTGCGATGTTGGACCTGACGCCTCCGGGGGCTACGAGCATGACTTTGACGCTGAAAGGCTTGCACTCCATTGCCAGACCTTCGGTGATAGAGTGGAGAGCTGCCTTGGCAGCGCAGTATAGCGTATTCCATGGAGTTGTTCTTTGCATAAAAACGGAGGAAGAAAAAGAAAAAGTCAACTTCAGCAAACCCGACGTGGGCCCGTTCGACATTCGAGGGAAAGGGCGATAGTGTGCTCACATATGAGCCGCGATAGAACCAATGTTAACAATCAATCCTCGTTTGCGCTCAAACATGGAAGGTAGTACCGCGTTCGACACGCGGAGGGCAGCAAAGGTGTTCAATTCAAAGGCTTGTCGAATTTGGTCGATGGTGGCTTCGGCGACGGGACCTAGGAGCTTTAAGCGTACGCCAGCATGAGGATGAGGATCGAACGAGGTATGAAGCCAGTGTGGCGACAAGTCTCTAGTGGTCCGGGGCCCATAGAGTGACAGAACTCACATATGGCGATCCCGCCCGCGTTGTTCAGAACAATGTCGATTGTCCCTGCCTCCGTCAAGATACCGTTGATCGTGCGCTCGATATCATTGCCGTTGGTCACGTCCAGCACGTGCGTTCGGACGTTGGGGTTCTGGAAGCCTTCCATGCTCTCCAGCCTGCGGGACGTCGCATATACGATACATCCTCGAGAAGCGAATTCCTCGCATCTAGTACACCAGGTTTGTCAGACACACTGGTATTTGAACAAATGGACACGCACAGCGCAAAGCCTATTCCACCCTTTGAACACCCAGTGACGAGGATTATTTTTGGAGCCGTGTCTACCATTTGTTCGCTTGTTGAAGTTGTCCCCGGCCAAGGCGTAATGAGGTCGGCCCTTCGAGGAACACAACACCCTCAATCGGAAGAATCGCTCCTTACGATATTAGGGTGAGTGACACTAGCGCCTGATAGCGCAGATGGGGGATATTAAAAGCCTGAGGAAGATGACGAAAGTAGTTCTCGAAACCTCTGGTTTTCGGGCACTGCTGCAGCGGATATGTATACGCAGTGACCAAAAAAAAGAAATGGTTCACCTGGCTATCTACCTCTATTCGTTCGGATTCCTCTGCCTATCCGTGTGCTCGTGGGATCTCTTGTCCTTTACCACCTTTCTGGGGCTGTGTGGGCCTGCCTGTGGCATTATTGATGGCACGGATCTTTTGGCGGTGGACACAAGACGGAAGAAGTTTGAGAGATTAGCATCTGCATTCAGCGCTCCCTGAGTACTATTTCATCTTGTCCGCTGTCCAGAATGTTCAGCCTCCGGGGTATAAGTACTGTATTACATTACCTTGTTTTTCAAGGTCACACCAGTTGAAATTAGCGGCTGTGCCGTCCCGAGATTTCACAATTTGTGGGAAATAAAGATCATCGGCTGTGTCACGGTTACGCTGTATGTTTCCATATTTACAAGTCAGGGAAATCCGGGATTCTCCCGTGAGTGACCATGCACGCCGTTGACAACGTTGACGTTCGCCCATCGGTCCGAGTCAATTTTCCTGGATAATCCTACTTTATACTAGATACTTTTCAAATACACTGGCATGTGCTACTACTGTCCTGTATTCTCTCGTATGTTTTGCCACCATTTGGTTGTTACACTGTCCAGATGGTTAAGCCGTTCGTCCTCCTCGCGTAGATGTTCGCTCGGATGTGTGGTAAATAACTTCTCGTCGAAATCTCGTAATAACCTTATACTGTCTCTTCCTCGACTCCGTGAGAGCGCGACATATGCATTGAATGGTGTGAGCTCGCCTGACGGCGGTGAGCCTATGTCCACAATCACTTTCTCAATCGTTTGGCCTTGTGAACGGTAGTCCGTGAACGCGTAAGCCGCCGTGAGAGGATGGTGGGGTCGAGACAAACCCTTAGATACTTCCTCCCCATCTGCCACAATGAGCCACTGGACAAACTCTTACGTCGTTCAATTGTGCACTTCTTCGTCTATCATTTGTGAATGGGCTATCATTTACGTATCTCTTTCAGATAGTCTTTCAGTCCGTTCGTTTATAGTACGGTACCCATACAATATCAGAAAGCTTCGGCTGGGTCAGCAAACTGTGGCGGTGCTTTGAATTCGAGGTTCGCTGGAATGGACGTCATGCGCAACGCCTGCACGGACTGGGTGCTTCGGTTCCCTGCGGGCGTGTCCTGCGCCCACTTGATCGCCGTTCTCCGTGAACTCTGCGTT
>JBBPPY010000319.1:0-26880 GCA_038092195.1 Leccinum barrowsii
AGGACTATGGCACCTCAACAAGGGGACAAGGACTAAGGGATGGGGTATGTGTAGGTTAGAGGGAATCCAACCAGAACAAGACTGGCTTGTTTGGTTGCTGCATTCAAGTATTTATACTACTGACATGTGTGCACAGACCAGCTTAGGGCCAGTCTGGATAAGCTATGCTGTCTTGCCCACATCCTTAATCTTGCCATCACTGGCGTCATGTCTGGGATTACCAACGTCTCCGCTGTTCAAATGACCAGCATTGGCCAGCAACCATGTGTCTGGTGATTCCTTTGATGTCATCGCTGCAGTACAAACATTAGCCATCAAGATTCTGTATCGCTTACTTTCAATGTTTGCAAGTTGAGTGTGGGTTCGAAGTCGCTCTCAAGATTCCACTCCAAAGTAATGTCCACTGGGGATCAGCAGATGGCATGCTTGCGCGTGGATACTTGCTTCGCCAGGTGCGTGTCCAACTCGACACAAGTCGTGCTTTCATTAACGTTCTCTTTTTAGCCAATCAATCTCTTTGTTTGCTCGGCCAACAAGCTCTTCAGGCCTATCACCTCTATCCACTGGTCAGATCAATGTGTGCAACATATCCCTTGGACAGCCTTCACCTTCCTTCCACACGATTGGGAACGCGTCAACGACATTCGGGCAATTATCTCGGACGCCAACACTCTTCAACAAGCTTTTTCCCATGAACGTCAACCAACTCTATGGCAAGCGATACCAGCATTCAAAGACCTCCAGTCGGCATGGGAGGCAAAGAGCAATCAGTCACGCTTCAGGCTGTATGAAGAAGCATTGAAAAAGGGATTAGACAAGGTCGGGAAGTACTACATGCGGTTTGACAAGAAGCTTGTATACATTCTCACACTCGGTACGAACTAATCTTGCATCTACAGTACTTCATCCATACTATAATCTCCCATACATCAAGATGGCTTGGGGTGGTGCTGAAGAGCAGAAGCAAGAACACGACGCAGGCAATTTCAATGAAGGATTGGCAAGACGAGGCACTCAAGGTCATTGAACACGCAATGGAAGACTACTGGAATGAACACAGAGAGTCCCCAGAGTCCTCCGGCTCAGCTGCACCCCCTGCCGTGGCCATGCCTTCTGTCAATACGGAGCAGTCAAGCTCGACGCTCCACTTGGACTTCGACCGACACCGCCAAGAATTACTTCGCAAGAACATACATCAAGACTTGAGCTGGAGATTGGAATTACGGCGTTACCTTGACGACATGCCTCTTGATGTCAAGAGCAATACTGATGTTGTTGAATGGTGGGCAGTGCATATTTTTTCTACTTATTGAAATATACTTGTATACTAATGTACCATGCAGAATCACTGTCAACTGTTACCCTACTCTTGTGTGCATCGCATGAGATGTATGTGCAATCCCGGCATCTTCCGTTCTGTGTGAATGGCTTTTCTCTGCTGCTGCTGAGATTGTAGTTGACACGTGCTCGGCTCGGTGCCGAGAAATTCGAGCATCTTCAGTTGATGAAACATACATGGTGTAAATCACTGACGGATATAGCCGGTTCACAGTCGAACGAGATTGAGGAGGTAATGATGATTGAATATGAGGAGTTGTTGATGAGGGACTCGGAAATGGCGGTATGGGAACTTCCAGAAGTAGTCAAGGTTATGTCGCCGTAGTAGTTACTAGTGTCAGACTCAGATGCAAGAAAGACCGGTTGCAACTGGTTGCAACTGGTTGTGTGCGGTCTTTTTAAACACTGTGTAAGATAGGCAACCAGCAACCGGAAGTTTGAGGAAGTGCGTGGACCGGCAACCGCAGTCCGGTTGCAACCAGTGTCAGTCCAGTCCAGTTGCTGGTCTTTGATCGGTCCAGCAACTGGACTTTCAAACACTACTCTCAGTGGCAACCTTTTTGAACTTAGTATGGGCTAATTTGCTATAAGCTTGAGTTAGCTTGGTGAATTATTTTACTTCATGCTTAGTCCCGTGCATCTTGTGGAAGTTGTAAATCTTGAATGAGACTGCCTTCTTCAGCAAGCTGGAGGATTTCTCATGGGTGATTTCAGCATCACCGGCCAGTTGGACAAAGTCCCAAATAAATTCATTGACCAGAGTCAATCCTTGTTGAAGCCGGAGTAGCTTCTGATATGCCTCGTGGACGTAGCACTGAATTTGAAAATACTCCTGATATTCAGACTCTTCTTTCTCTACATATTTCTCCATTTCCGATAAGGTGTATGATTCTTTACCACTGAGTTGAGACCAAAGCATTGCTTTCTTGTCTCTCTTGTCACCCTTCCTTGTGATAGCAAACATATTTAGGCAAGCAGACTGAATTGGCCCAGTCTCTGTTCCATGTTCCAGGATCAGTGACCTTCTTTGCTGTGGAGGTAAACTGGTCAAGCTTGGCTTCAAAGTGATTTTGCACTTCTTCCCAGGATGCCATAATGGATCTTAAGGAGATTGTCGATAACTGAGCAAGCAATTCCCTTAACTCTGGGATCTAGTATATGTGCGACAAGACACGGCAGCGATGATAACAACGAAGCCCCCGGGCCACAGTATATGTGTAGCTTTGACCTAATGATGTAAACTGAAGTCCAGCTGACGGTCTGACTAACCACTCGGGGGCTGACAATGACACTTGGAAAGATAAAAGGATAAAGAATAAAGCAAGGGACTTTGGCATAAAGCTCAGGAGGTCAAAGCTGGGTCTACCAGCTCTGACTGACCTGAATATTTATAATAGGACTAACTACATACATCCAGACTACATGAGGCATTACCTATATAGGCTTGGCCTAGCAACCATCTCACCAAGTTCTGGCAGAGACACAATGATGTTGGGCACTGAGTTGGTATTATCAAGGAACTCATGGATGCCCTGGATTGTGGTGGAGTGCCAGCCAGGCATGCAGAGCTGAGGAGGGCCAAACTTACTGGAGAGGGGGCTATTGAAAGTGGCAAATCTTACTGTTTTAAAGTCTGGTCTGGTCTGGTCTTTTGCATTATTTGGGCAAGACCGAGACCGAGACCAGTCCTGGGAATTTCTTAATATAGAAAAACCAGACAAAAACTGACAAAAAAAAACCAATTTGTCAGTCTTGTCAATCTTTTTCCGGTTCAGTTATGGTTTTTAATTAGTTACTAGGAGTGTGAAAAATACTACAAATTCCGAGCTTCTGGTCCATATTAAATTGGTTCAATGCATGTCATTGTCAAGTATGTCTTAGACATGTAGAATTGAACTTCATTAATCAAGACTGCATCAACTTTTTTTTCCTAGAGTTTGGAAACCCATACCTTTTATCAATGATTCTCGAGTCTCAGCACATCGCCTTCACCCTTTTCGACAAACTCAACTGCTTGATGACAACTGGATTGAACAGGTCAGACGAGGCCAGGATGACAGAAAATCACCAGACATGTAGAGGGCAAGGTCGGTGAATAACCCTGCTGATATGTTGACCTTGATCTTGAAAATGCCCCATAATGACTTGCCAGACTCCAAATCGACTAGATCAATCAAACAGCTGGACAGCAGAACTTGCAGGGCAGAATGACCTTCAATTGAAGAAGAACTTACTCAGTGGTACTACACACTCATGCCATGAAATTCTTCCATGATGCTCCATTGTTGATATTAGCAGTAGTCTCGAAGAACTCTAAGACTCCACAAGCCTTGCAAGACAAGGAAATCTGCTGGAGAGCTTGAAAGGAATGTTCTGAAAGAAGAGATGCAGAGGATGCAATTAAACATAATAGAGAGGAAGAGACTCCTCTTCCTTGGGACTCAGACTGTCCTTATATCATGGGACACACACACACTATGACTCTTTGCCAGAAGAATCTTCCAAGACCTCTTATGGGAATTCTGACAATCCTTATGATAATCTGTCAGAACATGGAGGGGTGATCTTGCATTGCTTTATAACTTTGTTGATCTTGATTGGGATCTCGATGCTTTTAAAGAACACACATCCCTTCTGTTCTTTGTCTAGCTATTATCCAAGTGCTGATGCTTTTAAGCAGTTTCCATTTGCTTAGATCTTTACTATGGCTACCACAACACCTTTGAATTTCATCATCACCAAATGGTTTGTACTGGTCTGTAGAGGTCTGTGGATGGTCTTACACTTTTTACTACACTTTTTACAACACTTGAGTATCTCCGAGTCATTCATGTCTATGTCATGTATTCTTTAACTTCCTTTCATGCAGTCTCTTGGTCACTTTGGTCAGAATTGGTCACAGCCTGTGCATGGCTCATCAAGAAAAATGGCCAAATATATTCAAGTGTGGCCCAGACAGCCAAGAAATGGCAGCATTTCCCCGCCTTAAGGCCTTTTCGGGAATACCAGCATGCACTCTTGAATCATACAATTAAGTGCCTGTGCATGTGATAAGCAAAGACAGCCTGCTTGTGGGGTCAGATAACCACTAAATAGGGAAACAGCCTGAGAACTCTGAAAGGACTCCAAGGCTTATGTCTAGTGGCTGTAAAAACTGGCAAACAACTGGCAGCCACAATATGCCACAAAGTCTACAATAAAGTAAAAAAGATGAACACAGTGTGAAATCACCTAAAGTAACATGATATTGAGCATATTGGTAAATCAGCAACAATTTTTCCATGTGCCTGTGTGTGTATGGGTTACATTGCACTGCAGTGCCAATCATTTGACTTGTAAGAAATTGTCATAACTATCTATGTCAAATAAAATTCAGTCAATACACTACCTCATGGAGCTATAGAGTGTCTTTGTGATTGTTGAGACATAGTCCTTGTTGGATCTAGATTGCCTTCACCTATAGGTCAGTCAATTGTTCTTGCACTTGAAAATGCTGATATCTCTACCGGATGTTATCTGATTTATGTAAATATTTCGTGGCAAGCATGCCTCATCCTCATCTGCATTCACACCATCCTCATCCTCTTCTTTTTTAGTGCATATGCCCTATATGCCTCAGACGCCACCCCCACCACATCCTTGAGTGCAACAGCCCCACCCTATAGAGTGGCGCCAAGGGCTATGTCACACGCACCGCTGTCTTGTCAACTCAAAAAGGGACGTCCTCTGTATTACAGCTGTGGCCTCTCACACCGCACCACCAAACACTGCTGCTCCAATGGTTGCAGGAGTTGCTCCCACAGAGCTCAAAATTGCGATCTTGTGCAGGCATTTACGAGCCTTGTTATCACTCACTGCATAAGCTGGACAGTTGGTGGCGCCTCCTCATGGAAGCCAACCTCGTACATAGATATCCACACATAATCCAAGGATTCTACACCAGTTTTTCAACTGACCTTAGGTACCACCCCTCTTACATATGTTCACTCCACTCAACAACTCTTCCATTGTCTCCCACAAAACCACATTTGATGAGATTGTGCATAAGGAGTTCACCAAGGGAAGATACTTGGTCCATATACCTGGAATGAAGTTCCCAAACTGGGCAAACCATATAAGTATAGACTAGTTCAGAATCTCTCGTTCCCACAATCCAACCTCCTGGTCCCTTCCATCAATTTCCTTACCAACCCCGATAATTTTCCCACACTGTACAGTACTTTCAAAATAGTTTTGTTAGTCCTATCTTTCCTCCCTCCCGCTGGGTCCCTGTCACAAAAGGCAAAGAAGGTGCGTGGCGTGGCCCAGCATTCATTGTCTAGAAGCTGCTGAAGCCAGTCGTGGCCGGGGGGTGCTGTGTAACTCATTGCGGAGGAGATGGAGATAGGAGAGGGAGGGTCAGTGGCTTGTTGGGGAGGCTATGCTGAAGTCCTTGGGGAGGGAGGGAATGAGAGAGAGTCCTGCTGACCGAGGAGTCAGGTGAGTTGAATCCACAGGTCTGCTATCTCCTGTTGCAGAGCCCGAAATTCTCCAATAGCCACTGCCAGAGCAGCAGCGCGCGGTGGGTAACCTTGAGGGGGGGCGGGGCCAGAAGCGCCACCCACAGTAGAAGGTGTGGGTAGAGGGGGCTTCGAGGAAGTGAGCTGGGTCCTTAAATGGCACAGCATGTTTGTTTTGATAGAGCCGGACTATCACTGGGAGAACTTTCCCTGTCTCAGGGTCCAGGGCAATGAGGGACACTTGGGCATTGAAGGAATGAAAGAGGGAGACCACCCATTGAGTGACCTTACCAGATGCTGCCCTTCGGACAGGCAAGGGGAATGGAGGGCATATCAAAAGACGTGCCCTTATGGGGGCTGTTTTTGATCGTCCAACGCCAGCCTGATATGGAGGTGGGCACACAGATGGCGAGCAACAAATCCAGGAATCAATGGAGGGGTGTAGCATTGGGGAAGGGGTGGAACCTCCTGCCAACCTCAGAGAGAGGTACTGCACAGGGCAAGAGAGGCATCCCATTTCTGGCAATTGTATGGCGCATCCATTGCTAATTAGCTTGGCTAACATCAATGCCCATGTTCATAATCAAGGTTCGCTTCATACCCATCTGCTTCTTGCCTTGCTCCCGGTTCCTTCATTCATCGTGAAGAACTCACAAGTCCGAAGCCTTTTGTCAGATCATTTATTCCAAAAGTGTCTAGACCTTGTGTTGTGCCCGGTAAAAGTCGCTGCCAACATTGGAGTCATAATGAGTAACCCTGTCGGCAACCTACGCTATTGCTTTACGCCCCTTGCTGCATACACTGCAGATACCCCCAAACAGTCCCTGGTCGCAGGTAGAAGCACAAGTGGATCTCCTATCTCTACCACAACTTGTATCCACTTTGATGATGTTGTGATCATGGCAATTTTCGGGATCCCACTGGTATTACTGGGTGACAAAAGCGCAAGACTTTTTTCTGAGTGCAGAATGCCAGCTGCTGAGATCTTCCCACAGCCAATGTAGGAGTTAATCATTAGACACCCAGAACAATAGGAAATGCACTCACAAGTCTGGAAATACTTGATGTGTTTTGTGGCCACCAACCTGACGAAGCCCAACTAGTAAATAAAGACCACTGTCAAGGATGTGGGGACTGACCGTCTAAAACAATCAGGCCACGTGATCAATGCTCCGCAATGGCCTCATCAATATACTTGATGGCCTTTGAGTTGAACGCGGCACGAACAGGGAACAGGTCAATGGATGCAGCATCGTAGTGTGATAGTTGCTTTGCATGATCAATAACATCTTGAGTCGGTGGGTCGTAGTATTAACTGCCAAGGTTCTGAGTGGTCTGTTGTGGAACTGACATGAAGGTTGATGGAGGGGCGGTCTAGGCTATCATAATTATTGGCAGTTTCACTCACATTGGACAACACATGCTGTAGGTGCGAGTTGTTGGGCAAGCGGGGGGCGTGGTTTCATCAGCTGACAACATTCTTGGGTTGTTGTGCCAGTACAGACAATTGGCTAGGGACCAGGTTGCTACACAAGTGATAGAGTACATCAAAGACGCTAAGACAAAACAGGTAAAGTACAGTACTAGTGTTGTTACACTACAATTTGAGTGATATTCTATAGCTAAAATGGAAGAGTATCTATGTATCATAGCTACACACTAGAGGCAGGGTTGCTCTCAGAAGGTGAAGAGGTTTCAGCCCAACTACTACAAGTATCACTGAGACCACTGTCTGATGTGTCCGTGGACGAGGGATTGCCACTGCTGTCAGTAGTCTCGTCAACTGTAGTACATTGTTTTGTCATTCGAGAGTTCTTGACAATAATGCCAGCTCTGAGTTATGTTCATTTATGAATATATTTTAGTATTTACCCGAACCATGACCATTGGCTATTGGCTATTGGTGGCGCTGGCCCAACATTAAGGTCTAAGCAAATGATCTGGTTGCCGTCATTGCTTTGGCTTGTAGAAAGGTTTTTCATAATGTTTGCCAGGCCAGATGCGGCTGTATAATTAATTTACCTCACATAATTCATATTATCAATATTCAGTCTGAGGTCAGTCTGAGGTCAGCCCAAATGCACGGGTTATATGCAGGCTAGGAGGGTACCACAAGGGCTGGGGGTGACACTGAAAAAACCAATGGACCAATGCAGGTGGATTGCCAGGATTCACCACATACTGACAACAGGTATGATATGCCGAATCCGTTGGCCTTGATACTCAAGTGAGGCTGCAGTAAGGCATGACCATTAGCACGCAAAGAGTCCTGAAGCAAAAATGATTCATTATGGTCACAGTGTAGCTAGATACATTGCTTGACTCAGACCACAAGATTGTGATGACTGGTTGACTCAAATGTGTTCTTCACAGCAGTAATGAATATACATTAAACAGATTACCAAATTAGTTGCTCTTTGATCTCTCACAACCAGAGTACCGTAACCTTCTCATCGGGGGGATGCTAACTTTAGTAACGTTGTCAGGAAATGATTTCATGTCAGCTTGGAGACACTTGGTAAACATCCTAAGGTAGTCAGCTAGTAAAGTGATCAAATAAACATGAGCTACCACTGTGACTCACGTTCCTCATGTCTTCTGCTGTCCAATGACCGAGTCATGGTTTGCAGTGACACACTAGGATCGTAAGACCAGTTTCTTGGACAACTGGTCTCAACTGGAGATGCAACTGGTGCACATCCATTACAGACCAGTTTCCTTTGGTTGCAGTCCAGTCTGGTATAATTTGGAATCAATTTTACACCAGTCCAGTCCAGTTGCCTGCTGGAAAAGTCAAAAACACAGACTGGACTGGACTAAATTTAAATCATTGATTGCTAAAGCCTGAACAGATTGGGTCACCAAGCAGTCTACTATTTACTCACTGCGATGAAAAACTCCTCTTTTTTGAGAATAGCTCAGATGTAGACTTAGAAGCAGAGGTAAACATCATTAAATGTTCCCCTTGTTGTATAATTAATAAGCGAATGAAGGTTCTGGGAGTGGGATAACCACAAAATATGACTCTGGGATCTCACTGGAGTTCACTGTGAGTAACCAAGGAATGATATTGAGCGAATACAATGAGCTATTGACCTGGAGTCCACTGTGAGTAACCAAGGGAAACAGAACAGAGGACTCCGGGGTTTATGTTGAGTGGCTATAAATACTGGCAAACAACTAGCAGCCACAATCAGCCACACTCAGCCACAACTGTGGGAAAAGTAATCACAATTCAGAGAAAAGAAGATAGAGGTGTGTAGAGCGACCACAAGGGTTCTAGAACCTTGAGGAGAAACATTTGATAGGGTTATCGACCATGGGGAATCCAATGGTGATGGTTTGAAGTAGCGCAAAGCGCTACAAAGTCTACAATGAGAGAAAAAGATGAAAAGAGTGCGAATAAAAGTAACAATAATTACTCCCATCACATAGGCAAAACCAGACCAACTTTATTTTTCAGGTCAGGTCTTCTTTGTTACTTTTCGTGATTTCACACTCTTTTCATACTTTTTACTTCATTGGGTGGTCGAAAAGGGACTTGTCTTCTGGATTCAGTCCATCCTCATCATCCATATTGAAAGCTCTATCATTGCCTTCGTCTTCTTCCTGTGCCCCTCCCGTGTGCCCATCCAAGTAGGTCAGGGATAACACAATGGATTGCCAATGTCCTTCCACTTAGCTGTCATTCAAGGGGACACTTTTGTCGGGCCCGTGCCGGAGAAGAGGCAGTGCTTGTGGGTATCCACGATCCAGGCCACCATTGGTATAGCAATACAAGTTTTCCCTGTCCGGTAGTTGCAGAACCAGAATCCATGATGAGTCTCAAGATTGGGTTGCCGGGTCATACATAGTTGTCTAGCTAGGTGGAGGTGGTCATAGATATACAAAATATAGTGTGATTTTCGTTTGATTCTATTAAAGTTGTGTGTACACACCCATTATCTCGTTGGTGAAATCTTGGTCAAGTGGCTGTAGATTCTTGCTGAGGTGGGAATGGACACAGTTATGGTGTCATGAAAAACTCCACGACTCGACACTGACATGCACAACACGATGTGTGATCCATCCATTCTCATTGCGTTTCAAGGTGTATAGGCCAGATGTACGGTCGGGTGTAGCCTAGGGGGTGATTGAAGCATTGAACATATGTCAGAAAGTCTCCATTGTGTAGGCAAAAGATCAGGCGCAGCACCAATGCACTCATTGATTCAGGAGCAGACATCTCTTGTATCAACTGGCACTTTATCAATAAACATCAACTTCCAAAGAAACGACTTCCCCATCCCATCCTTGTCGGGAACATCGACCAATCTTCAAACAAAAATGGTGACATCAAATTCACCTTATCCCTTTATGTCCACATAGCAGGAATACTTCAAAAAGTTAAATTCTATGTCATGCACTGTGGAAAAGAGAACATCATTTTAGGACTGCCCTGGCTACGAACTACGAACCCAGTCATCGATTGGAAGGAGAAAACCCTTGCCATTAAAACCTCCTGCGACGAAACCGAAAACCTAAATACACTATATTCCGCTGACCACTTTCGACACTCAGCCAAACTTCGTCCCCCACCCCTTATCGCCAAACCTGTCCGTTATATTACCGTCGACCCAATCTATGATGAGAAATTATATGATTATCTCGATAACTGGGCCAGTCATTGGTTCCCAACCCAGGCCAGAACCCACTACCTGGTCAACAGAGTTATTAAATGCAGACAATGCTTCACATTGGTCACCCCAGCTTTGATCAATGCCTTCACCACATTGACCAAGTTAGGCATTCAAACAGACCAGGCAAAACCGAAAACGACCCTTCTTCCAGAATATGCCACCTATTCCTCCGTATTAACCAAAGAATCTGCTGATCATCTTCCCCCCTCTCGACCCTATGACCACGAGATCAACCTTGATGAATCTTTCTCCCCCAAAATAGGAAAAATCTATCCCCTCACCCCTGAAGAACGAGTAGCTACAGAGACATTCCTTGAAGAAAATCTCAAAGCAGGAAAAATTCACCCATCAAACTCCCCCCAAGCCTCTCCCTTCTTCTTTGTAAAAAAGAAAGACGGCAGTCTCCGTCCCTGTCAAGAATATCGATATTTAAACGAACATACCACTCAGGATGCATACCCTCTTCCTCTCATCTCAACCCTCATCGATAATCGGACCTCGACCTCCATCTCAAACTGGAAAAATGCAACTTCGCCACCTCCGAAGTGGAATATCTTGGAATGATTGTCAAACCAGGACAGCTCGCTATGGACCCAGTCAAATTGGCAGGGATTGCAGACTGGCCTATTTCCTCCAAACTTTGGGATGTTCAGTCATTCTTAGGTTTCACCAATTTTTACCGACGATTTATCCCAAATTACTCCAACATCGCTCGCCCATTGATCGACCTCACCAAGAAGACCCAACCCTGGGATTGGTCTCCTAGTTGTCAAGCTGCTTTCAACACTCTTAAACAGGCATTTCTCTCTCAACCGATCCTCTCTCTTCCCGACCCCTCTCAGCTATTTGCCATTGCCACCGACGCCTCAAAACATGCCTCAGGAGGAATCCTTCTGCAAACAGATGTCAATGGCGACTGGAAACCCTGCTCCTATCTTTCCCAATCCTTCTCCCCAGTAGAAAAAAGCTGTCTTTCACGCCCTCAAATCTTGGCGACAATACCTTCATGGTTCCCCCTTTCCCATACAGGTTTTCACCGATCACAAAAACCTCACCTACTTTCGACAACCCCAAACTCTGAATCGTCACCAGGCCTGATGGTTGCTAGACCTCATGGATTATGACCTTAACCTCACCCATGTCCCTGGAAAACTCCTCGCCAGTCCTGACGCCCTCTCCCACCGCCCTGACCTCATCCTCGATAATGACATTGATAATGACAATGTTACCCTACTACCTTCCTCCCTCTTCGTCAACCTCATCGACTCTGCTCTCTCTACTAAGATCACTGCCTCCTCCTCCTCCAACCCCCTTGTCCTCGACTCCCTCCGTGCTTTTGAGGGCGAGCTGCCTTCTAAGTTTCACTCCCGCCTTTCCGACTGGAAATATGAGGCTAGAATTCTCACCTATCAAGGCCGAGTCTACATCCCTGCTGATCTCAACCTTCGGCAGTCTATCGTTGCTCGTTCTCACAATCACCTATCAGCAGGACACCCAGGATATCTTAAAACTCATCAGCTCATTGCCTCAGAGTTCTGGTGGCCTGGTCTAGCTCAATTCATTCAGAAATATGTTGAGGGTTGCGCCATCTGCCAACAAAACAAGGCCAACACCCACCCAACCACCCCCCGCTCACGCCAATTCCCTCTTCCTGTTCCCGCCCCTTCCAGCAAATCTCCTGCAATCTCATCACCGACCTCCCTCTTTCCGATGGCTTTGATTCTCTCTTGGTCGTGGTCGACCATGGGCTTACTAAGGGGGTAATTCTCTGTCCCACAAAGAAAACTGTCACCGCTGAAGGAATCGCAAACCTTTTCTTTCATAAAGTCTACACTCGGTTTGGACTCTACGACAAAATCATCTCAGACAAAGGACCACAATTCACCTCAGCCTTTGCGAAAGAACTGGCCAAACTTATCGGCTATACCCTCTCCCTCTCCACTGCCTATCACCCCCAAACCGATGGTGAAACCGAACGAGTCAACCAAGAAGTCGAAACCTATCTCCAAATCTATTGCCATGATAACCCCATCAGATGGGCAGAACACCTCTCCCATGCAGAATTCACACACAATCACCGACCTCACTCCATCACCAACAAATCCCCATTCTTTCTCATGATGGGTTACGAACCCCAATCCTTCCCATCGGTCATTTCCGACTCTAATATCCCCACTGTTGCAACACGCCTCTCCTCTCTCACAGCAGCTCGTGATGAGGCACTCACAGCACATGAACTCGCCAGACAAGTCATGAAAAGCCGTACTACCAAGACCTTCAAACCCTTCTCAAAAGGAGACAAAGTATGGCTCGAAGCCAGAAACCTCAGACGCTTTCTCACCTCCCCCAAACTAGCTATCAAATGAGAAGGCCCCTTTATCATCACCGACGTTCTATCCCCCATCACCTACAAACTCCGCCGCCCAAAGACTACATCCACCCTACATTCCATGCTTCTTTACTCTCCCCTTATCGGGAAAACGGGATCTATGGATCCAACTTCTCATCACCCCCCCCTGATCTCATCAATGGAGAAGAAGAAGAAGAATACAAGATTGAAAAAATTATTCGACACAAAAGGACGCCACAGAAGCGCCACTTCCTGATCTGATGGAAGGGATATTCAGCCGAAGAAGACTCCTGGGTTCCTGAGAAAGAACTTAAACATGCCAAAACAACTCTAGACGTTTACAAGAAGAGTCACCCCTCCATCTTTTCCCCCAGCAACAAAGTTCCCACTTGTCGCTAAACTATTTCGCCATGGACTCTCTCCCTACCAACTCAAACTCTCCCACTTCCTCCATCAAATTCCTCTTCGCTCATTGTCTCCTTTCTGTCTCTGAAGAAGGAAACCTCCACCTTATTGACACACATATGCGCGACTCTTATATCACTCCACCTCTTGACCAAATTGGTACAAGTTGAAGAAGAAGATGCTCGCCAGGAGAGACAAGCAGTTTTAGACGGTGATGAATGTGTCCTCACTTCTTCTCACCCTGATTATCATCGCTCATGCTTTGAGTGTCATCAAAGAGGACATAAAAGGATTGACTGTCAATGGTATCAATGCCCCATCTGTCTTGCCTGGCAACCTGGCCATCTCCCTCGTTATTGCCCTCATCGTCAATCGACCTCTTCTCGCCCTCGTCGCTCTAGGGCTTTCTCTTCTGCTTCCTCCTCCCAACAATCCTACCACCAAAACACCTCTCGAGTTCCAACTCCCCCACCCAAAGAAGACATCAACTGGGCCGACCATATTACTGAGGGGGACAAGACACGCTGAAGCCTGGTCTCTTGCCCCAGAAGAACCCTCCTATGATGGCGACGCTGCCGAGGGTAACATGGGAAGTTCCCCTCTAGGAGAATATAGGAAATTCTATTGATATTGATATATGGCAATTTCGATTCTACTAAAGGGGTAATGTTATGATTCATAGAGAACCCCCCATTCCTTTTCTTTATCTTGATATGACTTCGTTAACTCGTCTTTCCCCTTGTACAACCAGTTGTCCATAACTTCTTAGGCCTATACATTATGGACCACCCACTTATTCCATACCCTTCTATAGGGTTCCATGACACCATATTCTTCGACCAATCACAGGTCATCCTTTTGTTTATTTTCCTTACCTATTTAAACATCACATCATTGAGATATTTCTTTTCTTTTAACTTTGACCTCCTCGAGTATTCAACATACATTGTGGAATATATCCTTGCTTTAAAGACCTCCTAACATGACCTTGTGCTGCACCTGAGTGGACGCTTCGACCACCAGTAGCCTCTGATCCCTTGACCCTCAGAGAATCTCGTCGTCTTGATCTCCTGACACTCAAGACCTCCTCTATCCCCTTCGTCCTCCTTCCTTGCCCTCGTTTACTCTTGTAACCTTTCTCTCAAGGATATTCTTGACCCTATCAGGGCCAAGCATAACAGAAACAATATCTTGGGGCCTTGAGAAAAGTCCAGAAAAGAAAACTTGATGCCTTGATGTCTTCAGAAAGAAATCCAAGGATGCACGTGCGATTACCTGACTTTCCTGTGTGATGGCAGCTACTGATAGGCGATCAGGTACAGAATGTGACAGAGCTAAAGACAGAATACCTGAGATAAAATGATGGCAACTGTAGAAAGAGGTAAACTCTCTGGCTCTGCTCAATCACATCTCTACTCTATAATACTACCAGAGGTCCCACCCAAAAGGGCTTAGCAACTGGCAGACACACAAAGTTGAATTTGTGAAGTCAGGTAGTAAGGACTTGGCAATACTTCTTTTACAAATGATCTTAGTGGCACCACTCAAATAAAGCGGGGGTCAGGTGCTTAATCCCTGAGCTTATACTTTCACAGAATGATAGAAAACCTGATATATAATAAATATCAATTTATACTTTCAAAAAGAATAACATACTAATCAGCAAGAAGTAACACTTTTATCAAGACTGAGTGAGATCATAAAATAGAGATATACCAATATCAAAGAGAAATACCAACAGCAAAGAGAAGTAAAACATGAATTTTGCATTATTGAAAATGGATTACATATAGTGGAGGAAATACCACGCTCTCTTACAATTCAAATTAGTTTATATCATTAAAAAGAAATACATACCATGCAAAAGTATCACAAATTATGTATACTTGATTTATCAAATCATCAATATCAAAATATTTTAAGAAATGATCACTTACCACCAGCAGATATACTGGAATATATCAATAATTTTGTTTGGCATCACCAGAAATACTTTTTGCATCATTAGGAACAAATACATACCTACCATTTTCACAAAAATAATGAATATCAGTTTGCAACATCAGAAATGAAAACATACCACCAGAACTTTTGTGAGAAAAGTGTCAGGAATTTCTGACTCAGGTCACTCGTTACCTGGTAATCTTTAGATGCTACATGTGCTCATCACATGAAAACATATGACACAGGAAGCATATCATTGTTGCTCAAATAGATACTCCTCCCATCCATATTACTCAAGTTATATACCATTTATAATATTTACATATTTGTGATATTGTATGATATGGTTGACCAATGAATAATGAATCATGGTTATATATATAATGTCTGTGGTATTGAGTGATATAACTGACCGCACCACATCCTTTTGAAGGCCTGTTGCACACTGTAACTTTACAGTGGTTAGCTATTGCAAAATTTACTACAACATCATACACATACTGTAATATAATTATAATTATGTTGCAACATATATCTGATCCTATTGCAATGATTATCCCTTTAGCAGAGCCTTTGATTTGTCATGCCATTGGCAAAGTTGTCATGGCGCTCCCATGCTTACATAATTGCACCTCATGCACTGCTGGCACTTCCTGAACATCTGCCACATATCCATATTTGGACACATAGATACAATATGCCCTCTTCCGCCCTTTTTTCCTTCACCACTTGTTCCCCTGGCCTCAATGATTATTTTTACTATTATGATAGTATTATAGCATAAATTATAAAGATTCTGACAGCTTGAAGTATAATATTAGATTCTATATATAGGTAGATATGTAGATATGAGCAGAAAAGACCAAAAGTGATCGCAAAATTTACTGAGTAGATAGATTACTTCGGAAAATTCATCTGTATTACCAGGTATGTATTAGAATGCTTCCCTTGCAGCATTTAGCATTGGAATTTGGGAGTGGATCCTGTAATAGTACATGTAAATAGTCCTCCTATCCTTGATTTGCAAAACTTGAAAGTGGTTCATATTTTTGATCTGATAGGTAGATCTGTTGTGAAAAATTATGGAGGTGTAGCTAGTATATCTATCTATATCATATCAACATCTTGGAGTAGTAGGAACTTGTTCTGTAATTCAGGAGAAGAAATGACCTTCTACCCCTATATTTTCAAAAAGCAGTTTGCAATCTTGATCCACCAGGTAACTATATTCTGTAAATTGATGGACATATATCTGATACATGTATATACATTGTTAAGCACCGACTCTGGGAGAGTGCTAGAATAGTCTACCAGGACCCTGCATGGCAATAGTCATGTTCATGCTTTCCGAGTCTGTGGTTCTTGATGCTGGTGATATAAACTGAGTTACCACTGAGGGTGCTCCACTTGCGGTCTACATGATTTGATATATTTCTTAGGAATCAGACGGCAGGGGACGAGAGGGATACTCACCGTCACCAAAGAGCTCATTGAGGATGGCTTCATCTGCGATGGACTGTACCTCGTGTGCCACAGCGTTGGTATCATTGGTGCAGCGATGTCGGGCACGGGCGAGGGTATCAATGGTGGGGGCTTTGATGAGCTGAGTCGTCTAAGAATGGGTTCACTTGTGTCTTCAGGAGGCGAGATGGTCACAGGCACGAATCCGAATGCAGTCACACTGAGTTTGCTCATTGCCGTCTCCGCTCTCCGTCCATGTCTGACAAGAGACAGAGGTCAAATGGCCGCAGTGCATGGTGGGAGGGTGAATCGTGAGGGCATAGTGGCTTGGGCATCTTGATCGTTGCAGGGCCCAGCGTTGAGGGTGAGTTATGGGGAAAAGGTGGGAATAAGAACCAGCTGAGTTGGTCGAGGATGAAGGTTGGCGGTTCATCTGTAGGTTCTAGTGGGAGGTCAGTGAGTGAGAAAAGGGACGAGAGGGCGGGGATAGGCACACCGTTTCTGCCATAGAGGAAGATAGATTTAACCACGCCAGTGGGGTCGAGCATCCATGGCGCGTCGATCCTGTCACATTTGATCAGCCAGAGGCATGGCAGCTGAACCATTTGCGTGCATGAGATTCAAGGGGGCCTCCGTATTTGAGAGGGCTTTGGAACAATTGTTCAAAGGAACAGTGGCAGAGTGGCGGTGGCAAAACACCGGGCCACTGACCAATCGACACTGGCATGATCCCATGATGCCATGGCGTGGTGAGCTCCTGCTTGACAAAGGCCTCGAGACGTTGAGCCTTAGGCATGTCGGGCAAGTAACCCGACCCCTCTGCGCATCTGGCACGAGGTACTGAAGACAATTACTTACCGAGATGACAATATTTGACTACGTTTCAACCTCCGCCGGTACCTGATGGCATTGAGGACACCTTAGTAGGTACATAGTTAAATCGACTAGTCTCACATGTACTATGCTAATGTGCAAGTCGCTTCTGATATTGTCCCTCGCCCTCGTCGGGATCCACCTTGATGGTCGAAATGCAATGCGCTCATTTTTCACCCATGACTCTGGGGAGGCGTGTCTGACCTGGTATGTTATGGTGACCACTGGCAGGAACGGGCATTGATTCATGGTCCATAAGTTGTTGGGTCTGGTCAACAACTGGGAGACTCCAATCTAAAATAGAGTTTCAGCCACTGGGTGGTTGTGAGTTGTCCCGGCCCGGGGGGTTGCCTTGAACACAATCCATGACAACAGGAAATCAGGACGGAATGACAAAAGAAAGCCATTGCTTTCATATTTCATCTTCCTTGATCTTTGAGAACAGGACCAATGTTGCGGACGTCTCTGCTTGTTTCAGGAACACCCAGTATGCTTCACTGTCCAGGAAGCGGATGATGAAAGACTGAGCCATGTTTCCCCTGAGTACAACAAAGGAATCCTGTGGTGATTGTAAGTCCTTTGAACATTTTGTAGTTCAAGATATTACCTTGTGGTGGAACTCAGGCGCACTGATCCGCAGAGTCTCCACAATGCAGAATTCTGGATTGTTGTCATCACTCTTTAAAAGAAAGATGGCTAAAAAAAATACCCACGTGTACCAGGCTTGTCGCCTGCAACAACGAGGAGGGAACCAGGTCTCTCATCATCGAATGGGAGTGAATTGCTTCCCCACTCGCAAGAGATCGTGACATCTGGAGAGGCGAAGACGACATATGTTAGCTTTGAGTGGCACTTGTCTAATGTTGTGCCTTTACCTTCTGAAAATGGTTGTAGACCTCGACTCCTGCAGGGGAAGGACGGGGGGTATGGCATGGGTGTTACTCAGAGACTGGAGAGCCGAGCAAGTCGGGAAGACTCAGAGTGGGGTACCAACACTAACTGACACGATATCACTGATGGGTTCTACGACTGGAGGAAGCTCAACGGGAATGTCGAACTCGAGCCAGGCATTGCAAACATTGTTTAAAGTGAATTCTGAGATGTAAACTGGTGTGTCCAGTGTACCTGCCTGCTTCAAGAAGGCCCAGTACCCTGTTCCGTCCCTAAATTGAACAATGAATGACCTAGAATCATCCCCATTGAGGATAACAAAGGGCCCAGGGGTCCTACGATTATACATTAACATCGACATTAGAGAGTGCTAGTTCAGAACTACTAGTACCTTGTGGTGGACGTCGGGAGTCTCTATTTTGAGCATATCAACGGCAAAAAGATTTGGATCCTGTCTATCGACTTCAAAAAAATGAAAGCTAAAGAACCCTGAAGTTGAATAATACTAAATAATTGGAGTCGAGTCAGTGGTCACTGGTATCCATGGCGCGCACCAGGCTTGTCGCGTGCAACAACAAGGATAGACCCAGGTTTTGTGGCATTGAAGGGCAGCAAAGTGGCCCCCCACTCTTGGGCAATTGTGACATGGTGAGAGGCAAACACAACATTGGCACTGGGTATAATGTCAGCTAGAGTGCTAGGAGAAGTCAAGCACACTGGCGGCCACTCACCGTCTAAATATATCAGCAGTTGGCATTACTACACAGATGGGAAGACTGAGTGATTGGGGTGCAAGCCACCCATTGCCAGCAGCAGCCTTATATACAATGAACCTAGAGCCTTTGTTCAAGACATGAGGTGTTTCTGGCAGATGGCCTACTACGTCACGGTTCGAAACTGGCAGATGTCGACTCAGAGTACATACATGTATTTTGATCTCGATCATAGTATAGCCATTTCAAGTGTCTCGGTGCCACACGGCGTGCCACCACCTCGATGAACATTTTCGGAGTATATCTGAGGAGATCGTGCCACTGGGCCACACCATGACTGGACTCGGATCTGAACCGATTACAGTTTAAAGTGCCGTTGTTGGTGAAGAAAAGACCACCAGTGTGACATGTACAGATATACAGATATATACACTACTTAGTTTGGAAAATTATATACTGTGAATACACACTCGATACAGGCAAGTCAAATCCCCTCCCCAATTATCTAATACCTCTAACACGACCATGCCAAAGTCCATTGACAGCTCCCCGTGAATTCATTGATAAGCCGCAAGTACGTCCGTTGGACAGAGAGCTTTTGTATGTGTACTGCTTCCTCCAGTGCTTGAATCCGACTCTCTTTGGGTGATTGTGCAGTATCGTCAAGACGGACAGTGAGCTATTGTACCACTTCTTCCAATGCTTGAATTCGACTCTCTTTTGATGACTGTGTAACGGAACAGAGATGGTCCAAAAGGTCTTTCACAACACTTTGATGCGTGTTCAGAATTTGAAGCAGCACCATGAGGGTAATAATGGCGAAGGCCAACAGAAGTAGAGTTACAAAGCGGCAATTTGTCGGAGGTGTCTGGAGAGAGAGTTCGAGGGGTCGCTTGGTTGGTCCAGATGGGGTGTGTGTAACTGTAACTGGTGCAACCTCGGTAACATCTTCACGGGAGTATTACAATGGCCATCTTGACCTAGTCTATAGAATTGGGGCTCAATGGAGGAGACTGCAGAATAAGAGGCCAAACTATGCATCTAGGAAATTCAACGTCAATCCGAGTCCCGCTAGTTAATGTGGAGTATTAGACCTGTCACAGACCCTCACGAGGGTGGAGAAATTGTTCCGATACATCAAGTTCCAAGCATAGACGTCTGAGTCTATCAAATAGGAATCGCTATCAAGTCAGCAAGCGACTCTCCAATCCCCCGCAGGCGACTCAAGACTGTCCTCCTTGTCAGCAATAGCTTTCTGCCTCTTTGCTTTGGACCATCCATTCTCCAACACCTGCCTCCAAGACCAGGACATTTCTTGCACTTAGCGCACCAAGCAGGGTTCGGACTTGCAGCATCCAGGTTTGTTTCGGAGGACAGCATCTATTTCCTCGCATGTGAATCGCAGAGGACAGAATTAAGCCCAGTGCAAACAGCGCATGTTGTAAGTTTCGGCCATAATTTCATGGCAACAACCAGTTATAGGGTTGACAGATATTATGGCAATCGCTAGTAGCCCTTTGGCTGGTGGTCGCCAGCCAAGGCACTGACTTTGAAATCATACAGGTATTGCTGATTAGAAATACATATCTGAAGCGACCAAAAATTGCTATGACTGCTTTTGGATTACAATTAAAAATTGACCATTTTGATCATATCTCATTCAGATTAGATCTGATTGATTGGATTGTCACACCATTGGAATCAAAAAAACAGGGGCTACAACTTTTCTGCTGACACCAATAAGGAATAAGGAATTTCCTTTTTGGGAATATTTTTCGCAGATTTGGATACAGCCCCTTTCTTCATAGGGGCATGTTCCGGCCCTATGAAATATTGCACATATGGTCAGGGCAACTCAATGAGCCTCTGGTATATATAGGTATAACTCTCTCATCATTTGGGAGACATTTCAACCGGAATTGAAGCCAGGAGGAGTCGAAGAAGCCTTTTAGAAGCGTGGGAATAGTGTGCAGTATAGTATGCATTTTCGCAAATTTTGCATTGTAGTTGTTCAGATTATGATATACACTGTCAACTTATTCTTTTATATATAGGATGAACATATCCTACCACATATAATTCCCAGATATGCATTGTGGAGCTCACAATGATATGTTTTTCAAAGTTTCTGATGTTTTGGATTTATTTCCCACGCTTGTAAATATCTTGTTTGACTCTTTCTGGCTGCACATGTGGTTGGAATGTCTTCAAACTGATTGGAGAGTTGTACATATATGTATACCAGAGTCCCATCCAGTTTCCCCGATGATATATACAATATTCTATTTTCTATCCCCCAAATACTGAAAATCTCGAAAATGGTGACTAGAGATGCTGATAAGAGCCAAGGGAATTATGTGAGGTGATAGGACTCAGGATAATGAGTGTCAGATGATGATCCATGTATTTGCAAGCCATCAATGCCACTGATGATGTCATTTCAAAGTCTCCGATACTTTTAATCTATTTCCCACGCTTCTAAAAGGCTTCTTTGACTCCTCCTGGCTTCACATCCAGTTGGAATGTCCCCAGAATGATGGAAGGACCGTAGGGATATGTCTGCCAGAGTCCTATCAAGTTGCCCTGACTATATTTACAATATATCATTTTCTATTCCCTAAACACTGAAAATGTCGAAAATGGTGATTTGTGACCTAGATCAGAGAGCACAGTAAATAATCTGAACTGATGAAACTCAGGAGGATACATGTAAACAGATGTGACACCTATTTTCGAGCCATCAGCATCTCCTGTGTGACTGCATTGAGCAAAAAAGGGTCAGGAGGAGAACATTTCATACCATTACAGGCTTCTATCCCAGTCCAAAGTCCTTCTGATATGGTGTAGATGTATGTGAAGGGGATGTGGGGATGTACTTTCTATGAGGCTTCTGATTGGTCAATAATTTTTGGTCGCTTCAGATATGTATTTCTAATGAGCAATACCCGTATGATTTCAAACTCAGCTAGGCTGCGCCTTGGCTGGCGACCACCAGCCAAAGGGCTACTAGTGATTGCCATGATATCTGTCAACCCTATAACTGGACATTGCCAGTACTTTAGGCCAAATCTTACAACGTGTGGTGCGGTCTTTTATCCCAGATGGAGAAAGCATGGGCTACTACATCTGTTAACGGGGTTCAGCATGATATATGGGATGCTAATGGCCTTCGAGAACTTCAGGGACCAGATGGCAAGCCCTTTTCAATGCAACCTCCAGGATCTGTGCATCTCGTTTTTGGTCTGTTTGTTGACTGGTTCAACCCCTACACGAACAAGCAAGCGGACAAGCATCACTCGACAGGCACCATATACATGGTGTGCTTGAACCTACCGCGTAGCATCCGCTTCAAACTCGAAAATGTGTATTTCATCGGAGTCATCCCAGGCCCAAAAGAGCTATTGTTAGCGCAAATAAACCATTTACTTCACCCCCTCGGGATGACCTCCTGTGTTTGTGGGAGAACGGGCTACGCGTGCAATCAACGAGTCAGCGCCACGTGGAGTACTTGATTCGTTGCGTATTAGGTCCTCTGATATGTGTGGCAGGTTTTGCTGGGCATGGGTCCAGTTAGTTGCCTCCAGTCCAAGTCACTTGTTTTCATCAACTTTCCACCTGTTTTAGACAAGCCAGTCGCAGACTTCGTCCTGGCTGATGACGACACATCAGATATCTCTATTTTCACGGTGCTCTCCACAGACATCTTGCATGTTATTCAAAGTGATATTGCCAAAACGACACTCCCATCTTGGCTAACTCGTCCCCCATGCACTTTCGGTAGTCCGTCTCACAACAAACTATCAGCCGATCAGTGGTGTTGCGTTTGCACAGTAAACATCATCACTCTCATTCGGGAGTGGTCATCTTCCTCGGCCTTACCAAAGGATGAGCAATTGCTCTTGAATTTCATTGATCTCATCATTGCGGTTGATATAGCCACAAGGTGATCAACGTCACGATCTCGGATTGCTACATACATGTTCGAAATTGATGGAATGATGAGTTTTCCTTTCCTTCGCCCATTACACTACGGTTCGACAAGTGGCACAGTCTGACAGTATTTTAAACTATAACACACTGTGATAGTTTAAACTGTATACTCATTCTCACACAAAATTATCTTGGTAAAAGTTAAATGATTACCATCATGTAGTGTCTCCTTCCACTAGATAGAATAGATTTATTATCACATCACTGTCACAGTATTGCATTTGAAGTAGCTAGATAAAATAATACAGGCATTTCCTACACTAAACAGATCATTTCAACAGTTGTACTAATTACACGCCATTACTAATA
Source organism: Leccinum barrowsii (assembly GCA_038092195.1). Taxonomy (NCBI): domain Eukaryota; kingdom Fungi; phylum Basidiomycota; class Agaricomycetes; order Boletales; family Boletaceae; genus Leccinum; species Leccinum barrowsii. The sequence continues at coordinate 23,453 of JBBPPY010000319.1, forward strand.
TTTTCTAGTACATTAAATGTACCCATGCCTGTTGTGTAATGTTGTGAATCATTGAGTGGTCTCATTGACCGGGTGGGTGACGGGGTTTCAAGTCATTTGTGTCAGTTAGGAAGTTATCCCACGATTCCTGCCCTTCGTGTACCCCTTCCTGTGGTATTTGCCTAAGTGGACTGGCAGTCACCAGTAGGCCCAGTGATGAAAGCCTTGGCAACTATGTTTGAGCTTCTGAACTGTGTGGGAAAAGGCCACTATCTGTAACATCAATTAGCAGACTTTGGAATAATAGAAGTGGTGACAAAACAGGAGCCGACTACTTTAAGAATAATTACATCAAGTGCTTGTCATTTGCATAGCCATTCTTTATTTTGATCATATCTCATTCAAATTAGATCAGAATGATTAGATTGTAGCAACATTAGCATGACAAAGACAAGGGCTACAGCTTTTCTGGTGATGTCCAAAAGCAATAATGAATTGCCATTTTGGGAAGAAAATTTTGAGGCTTTTCATACAGCCCCTTTCCTTTCTTGATAGGAGCAGTGGCTGGGCACAAAATTCCGCTTCAGTGATTACATAAGCAGCCAAAAGCTCACCAAATGCAGCCACTACTCCTACTACATATCCATTTTTGGAATCTCCTCCATCATCTGTGGCACAGAAATGAGGAGAGAGGGAAATGTACTCACATTAACACAGGAATGACAAAGAGTTCATCATAAAAAATGGAAAACACCGAGCGTTTCATGTTGGTGGCAACCTGTCAAGGTTGTCGATACTTTGACATTTTTTACACATTGTGTCTGTAGATTTATGTTGTAGTTACTAGTCACACATGATATATGTAAGCACTGAGTCATATCTGAGTCACATAGACACAGCATATAAGTCATGATCAGTAAGCTGATCAGTAAGCAAATAAGATATGAGTCATTATATAAAATGAAAAAATAGTCTAGAAGTAAGTTCTAGACCAATGACTGAACAATCTGACACTGATTGTTTCAACAGTCCAGTGTTTCCGCATAGGATGACCTGAGGTTTCATTGGAGCTATAATAGCACCGTAGGCGATCACCAAGTGATATCAGAACATTAGGTAGCAATGGAATGAGTTCGGATGAGAGTGGTGACAAAGACATCCATTTGGAACAGTATTCAATGTCGTGATGCCATGGAGAAAGGACATTAGGAAAGAGCTGGAACATCATTGATGTTCAACATGGCCGGGAGAAAGATATCTTTTCGCGGAAAGGAGCCAAGGTTGTTACAACAAAGCAAAGTCATAGTGCTAATGCACCACCATCATGGCTCAGGCCTATGATTGGCTTACCCAAATCTTTGTATGATTTGTGATGGTTTTCTCAACATCCAGGTTCCACATCTGATAAGGTGTTCCCTTGGATGCACATCATTGTATAGAAATAAACCAGTGAAATATGATTCATGTAAGTCGATCTTTTAATTTGCAAGGATCATCAAATTGAGTTGTGTGATGAACTCCTCCAGTTCTCCATCTTTCTAGGCGTAATTGGCATCACATTCTTCGGCATAAGTTGGTTGGCAGCTGACCTCTTTATGTGAATCATAACTCTCATCCCAAGTCTTTTCTGACTCTCCAATCTGTTTCAGCTGATCTTCCGCGACTTGTTTTGAGCAGTTGCTTGGCATTCCGTGCCTGAGTTCAAACTGATGGATCAGTTTTCAGCCGACGCTCAATTCACATGGGCAATAGTCTCATCTTGTTTTACCCCGAGGGTGGTACAGATTTAGTTCCTGGTTCCATCAAGTATATATTTCTAACCAGACAGTAACCAAGACTAACTAGACTGAGCTACTAACCTGACAAGGCTGTATGGGAGAGAAAATCAGATGCCGATGGGGGTAGTACATCAGAAGGGTAGTTGGATGACAACGGGGATCCATGGCAATGGGGGTGCATCAGAGGGAATGAATGTTGAAGGAGGATGTTGCAAGCAAACATGTAGTGGATGGCTTTACTCGATGGTGCAGCAGTTAGCAATGAGTAGCGTAGATGTACATACCAAGATGATGTTGTCCCTTGATACATGTAGCTTAATGTCAACCCAACTTTTGTAGCGATGAGTTCTGTGTTCCTTGGTTACTCACAGTGGACTCCAGGTCAGTAGTTCATTGTATTCGCTCAATATCATTCCTTGGTTACTCACAGTGGACTCCAGTGTGATCCTAGAGTCGCTATTTAGTGGTTATCCCACTCCTCATGACGCCAGTTGATAAATAAAATGCATTCTATCCATATCCCAACGAATCATCACTACTTCTGGGTGATTGGTATTGGAAACAAGGCTGATTAATGTTATGGAGAGAGTAAAGACTTTCTTCTGGAAGATGTTCAAGGTGTAAAATGGGCAAAAATTGACAAAGAATTGGGTCTATCAATTACTCTGTTGTTCTCCAGATTGGGATACTGAGTTTCAAGTCCATGGGGAATTTTACACCTCAAGAACTTTCTTGGAAGCTCATTGGCACCTCCCTGATCCTACGTGTGATTTGCCTTGACCTCATTGTATTGTCGCACTTATGATTTGGTCAGACGCAACTCGGCCAACTTGTGTGCGCGCATGATGCAGCTTACTTTCAGAGGGTCAGTGAATATTGATTGACTATTAACTGGGCTGAGTTTTACTTGGATACTTTCAGAGACTTTGTTATGGAAATGAATGAGTCCTTTTTCACATTGAAACATTCATGTTGGTTGAGTGAGTGTTTTCATAGCGAACATATGTAACTTAGGACAATGTCCATGTCCCCATTGCCTTATACAAAAGGATCGCCTTCAAGATCTGGCAGATATTCAAACAGTGAGATATTTTCGCTCACAAGGATACCTCTGAAAGACAACAGAAAATTGTTTCTGCACCACAGTTTATCTATGAACAGCTAGTTTGATTGACTCCACCAAAGTGGAAGGTTTGCTGGCTGGAAAGGTGGGTGGTATATAGCTAGAATGCTAACCAACATCAAAAGCTCATGAATCTTTTCAGAGCGGCTTTCCCATACCAGTTTTGACTTCTAAGACTTAACATGCCAGGAGAACTAATGGCCAATGCAGCATCAGTGACGTAATTCCACGCAGTCAAGTATAGGTGGTCGCCCACCTCATTTCACAGTTTGGAACATCTGCAGATTCCTGGTTGACAGTGTACAACTCGTTCGAACCTGCCACAGAGTTCTTCTATCTCAACACATACTTTGATAAATATTTATATTTACGGTGTCCACTGATAAGCGCAGAAAGCGTTGTTGGGATGGGATAACCACTAAAGGCACTGGAGTCCACTGTGAGTAACCAAGAATGATATTGAGCGAACAACAATGAGCTACTGACCTGGAGTCCACTGTGAGTAACCAAGGGAAACAGAACAGAGGACTCCGAGGCTTAAGTCTAGT
>JBBPPY010000320.1:0-26797 GCA_038092195.1 Leccinum barrowsii
GTGTTTAGGTCTAACAAAGGCGCAGCCGAATGCACCCCCCCCCCCCCCTCCCCCGGAAATCGCACAGACAAAATCGTACATCGCTACACCCGCACTCGCAAAGGCCAAGGTAGTTCCGTTCAGACGAGCCGGCAGTAGCCCTCCGTCTTGCTGGATGACCTGAATGAACATGTCGATCTGGGTCCTCGGGTACAGCGTCTTGTTCTCGTTCATCCGTGGATCAGTCCCCTGCTCGATGTGGACTTTTCCAGCGACGATCCTCTGTTTGATCTAGACGAGAGGGCGCTGCGGATTCCTTTCGGGGCACTGCTGCTAGCCTCGCAGAAGCGCGGGCTATACAAACGCGTGGCGACGGACAGTTTTATCCAGGTTCAGATTCAGACAGAGACGTATTGAGTGAGGTGATGGCGAGCATTGGTGCGATCGACGTGCAGTAGTCGTGCATTGTTGGCTTTGGATTTCGGGATGAGGTATTTCGTTACATGTATATCTACGTCCTACCGTTGGAGTAGACACTCAAGTTGTTCCTTCAAAGTGCTGTGTAGTTTATCTTTTTCTGTTGTTCTTTGTTACTTGGAGCTTGAGCTTGATCTCTCGACCTGTTCGTTTTGTTCTCTCATCTCACTGACATCCAAGGTAACGAAATTGTTTCGCTACTGGATCTTGGCTTGCACCTGCATCATGTATTTCCTATTTCTCCGAACCATCCAGTTGTCTTTTCCTTCCAAGAGATATTCTGGTATCGCATCGTCAAGTCTAACACTGCCAAGACCAAGCTGGTCAACGCCTCGCCTTCTACCAAAACGTCTCGACGAATAAGGACCTCCGAAACGCCTCCACGAAAGCCGAGGAACGCGCGCGCAAGTTCAATAATCGATGCGCGAGGATCCGTACGCTGCCAAGGTGACCGCGGCCGCGAACCTGCGCAAGACGGGCGCGTGGCACGGGTTGAGCGCCAAACAGAGGTGGCTCGTGGAATAAGATGTTGCTCGATGTGAAGCGGGCGAGATTGGTCCTTGAGCGGAAGGAGGATAATGTGATGCTCAATAGGCTTAAGGACGACGAGCTGAGGTGTGTTTGAAGTTCAGGGTAGGTGATGGGATTGTCGTGCCTATGCGAGTGCTGAATATTGAATGGTACGCGCGATTTATTTGCATACTAGCAAGACTTTAACGAGGAGAACGTACGTCACTTAATTATGCGCGCGTCGTCGATCTGATTCCCTCGTTTATAGTGTCGCATCACGTTTACACGCGAAGGGTTGGATGGCGTTCCAGAGGACGCCATTTCTGGGTATACCCATAACACAGAAGGCGACGAGGTGTTGTACGAAGTCACATTCAGGGCGCCAGACATCTTTCCTCTCGTGAGTTCTATCCAGTCACCGATGCGTGCTCTCTATCTGACGGTGTACATACATATGTTCAAGTAACACTTCTCGAGCTCGAGGAAGAGGAGCATACCAAGCGAGGATTGCCGATCGACTACAGGTATGCTGATTGGATTACGATCACCTCTATATCGAATGTTTCCTGAACCTCGATGACGTCCTCGTCAAGGAGTACTTCCCAGTGTCTGTTGTCGTCCCTGCAATTCTCGATATATACCAGAACCTACTTGGAGTCAATTGGTCCAGGTCAAGGGCGATGCACAGGATGTCTGGCATCCCGGTAAGTTGTTTCCAATATGCTTTGCGAGCCGGGTGACTGACGTCCAGCAGAGTTTGCAGTTCGGGAAAAGGGTGCCAAGGACGAATCGGGTTTCGTCGAGCACCGTTACCTCGACTTGCTTGTTCCCTCGTGGTAGCCGTCGTGACACAGACCGTCCTTGAGCGCGCGCTCACGTTCGAACATCTCTCTAGATGGTAAGTACTCGCACGCTGCCGTGTGGGGTCTATTGCCTGGCTTCGAGCTCCTACGGGAATCGACATTACCCGCTGACAGCCATGGTGGCGAACTTGGCGAAGTCAACGCCGGAGCGACCAGCTCTGATACCGCACAAAGACGCCACTACGTTCTTCCAAGAGATGGGACGCGTGTTCCACGGACCGCTGAGTCGGACGAGGTATGCTCGGTTCCACGGGACGGTATTTCATGGAGCCGCCGTCGCAGATGCTCGAGAACTGGTTAGTTGAGTGTCGCGCGATTACTGAGTGCGATTAACATTTTGTATTAGGTGCCGGGAGCCTGAAGTTTTGAACAAGATGTCGAGTCATTACAAGACGCAAAAGGCCCTATCAGACGACGTGATCACCAAGATTGTTGATAGGTCAGTCGGTCTGAGTTTTTTCTTTTGTTCGTCCGAACGTCTCTCTGATCTCCACTACCACCGTTCCTACTCCCGTTGCGACTACCCCGCATCGCCCTCCTTCGGCAGAACTATCCATCGGTGGGCCCCAAAACTCGGCGACACCGTCCCCAGCACCATTCTTCTATTCATTCCGGGTGCGTATACTTATCCCCTTTGGACTATCACAGCACTTGACTTTCGGTCTCCAGGAAATCCCGGGGTCGAAGACTTTTATTCGCTCAGGTACACTTGCCATTCTTACATTCTCGCATGTCGGCCATGCTCCATCCTTGGCCACAAAGCATCCTCTTTCAGCCCTTCGTGCTTCACAGTTTGGCTTAGGATCCCAGCCTGAGAAGACACATTCAGAGGACGAGTCCACCAGCGGCTCATCCTACGACTCCTGTCTCTCATCCTCCTCCGACATCGCACCCCTTTCCCCTAGCATTGCTACGCTTGCCGCTATTTACGACTTTCCACCAATGCCTCCCCCGCCACCCATCCTCCTTGCACAATCCACTTCTCCGGCCGAGTCCGAGTTCCGCAACGACTTCCAAGGCGGTGTTATGATGGCCGCTAAGCGAATCCAGGCTGCCCTTTGTACCGACCCTGCCACCAAACGTGTCACCTCAAGAAACGAATTGCCTCCGTCCCAGAAACCAATACCAGGCTGGACAGACGGTAGAGACGCTTGGCGTGAATCTGTCTATTCCTTTTCTCCTCGCTCAGATTCCATGGTCACCGTGGGTGCCGCATGTAAACCTTCCTTTACCGCTACCTCGAGCAGGGGTGTACAGTGGACGTCAAGCGAAGTAACCGCATCTTCATGCTCGTCTTTCCTTGCACAGTCTAGGTCGCCCCAACATTTACCCCGCTCCAGTCAGTCATACACCGACGAACTCTACGCTAAATATTCCCTGCCTCTGTCTCGGCGTTGCAAGTCCCGAACTACCCTCTTCCCAAATACTGTTTCTACCGGCCAGTCAGTTCCTCCCTTGTCTCCCACGTCCACATCCTCTCGTCGCCGTCGAGAGACTCCTCTCGTAAAGCCCGGTGCCGAAGGTCGCCTGCTCGTTCCCAACGTAACTCTAAGGGCACACAGTGCATCTGGCCAGAGCTTGTCCTCTGCAAGTCTGTGCAGTCCGCTCAGTCGCTACCCTAGTGAACTCAGTGAAGACAGCATGTGGAACGAACAGTGCAGCACCTCTGCATCCACTTCTTCGCGACCACAGGTACAAGGTATGAGCATTCACACTACTTGGTTTATGACAGTGGCTCATCATGCTTCAGTTCGCTCGTGGTCATACGATAATATCAAGACATACCCCGTCATGATGCCTCCTCCAAAGAAGGAGAAGCGCATCGAAAGGCGCGTTGTCGACGGACACCTCAAGGAGGTTGAAATCGAAGTGGAAATTGTCCAGCCTCTCAAGCGTCTCTTTCTCTTCAATGGAAAGGAAACAAGTCCCGAACGAAAGTGGTAGAATGTCTCCTGCATTCGAACATCACGAACCGATACCCAGATTGCATCTGCGGAGCGACGACGACGGTTATACCGCCAACCGACGACACATACCCTGACTTATCAGTTTCACACTTTCTCTCTCGCATTTCTACTCGGCATTACGCATGAACGCACACTCGCATTCTTATCATCCGCACATTATAACCTCGTCGTCTCCCTAATTGCGCTGCATCTCCACCTTCGACTTGGGCCACATGATAACATTCCGGCTGCAAAAGTTTCATATCTCTGCCATACGCCTGTACCCATAATATTCTCTTTTTTTTTCTTTTTATCCTGTACATTTGTACCACCAGTTGCACATTTACATTACCAGTTAGCTTATGGAGTTTGGACTAATAGTCTTCCTATCTCGGGGTCATTCAAGTCATCGAGTTTTGTTCGGGTTGGTTGGATACATACTCGATTGGAAGGGTTAATGATTGTGGTATTACCTTCAGTATTTTCATTTTTCTTATGATTTTATATTCTTGGCGATTCGCCATCGGTGGCATCGGTTTGTCGTGGCGTTGTAGTATTAGTTACTGGATCTGGGAATGGACGGCTTTCTGATCTCAGCCTGGCCAAGTGCGCGCATCTACTCCGGATGATGACAGAAACGTTGATGTGGTGGCTGGTCTGACGCGCACATGTGATCATGTGTCCGCAGAGCAGGATGTGCTGGCTTTGGAGCCAGCCTCCGCACCCCGCGGGTGTCCGTGCAGTGCTTCTGTTCCGCCCATTTCCAGATCCGTGCAGTACTACTGGCACGCCGCACCTGGACCAGAACCCGATAATCCACGCCGCATCATGCCATGGCGTTTGTTTCATAAGGTCTCATTTGCCACACGTCACCGGTCACCCGTCTCAAACGCCCCCGAGGCTCACCAGCAGCTTCACAGCCTTACCCCATGCCCCACAGATTCCGCTTTCTGCGTGTCGGCGGAGACCGCCATCTTTGTACCAGTGTCAGGCCAGCCATCGTTTACTCAAAAGTCACCGGTCGCACTTTACTTGGCAAAGGCTGGGTCAGACCCTGTGCCTGGACTGTTACAGTCAAATGCCTAATTTCCCGAGATTTCATGTTCATGCACATATGCGCCTCACGAGTGGAACGATTCGAATACGTTGTTATCCGTTTCCATTTCACTTTATTATGCATTTTATTCCATATTTTATTCCATTGTATCCCTGTAAAATTTTCGGAACTAACCTGAGACTCGGTCTTCTGGATCCAGGATGGAACTAGATGGAACTAGATGGAACTGGACCCATTGGTTCCTCGGCGCAACCACCGCGGGGGCGCGATCATAATGTTAGAAACAGGACCCCTCCCCTTGTTCCTGTCAACCTGGGACAAGCCAATCATCGGGCGCGCTCCTCTCGTCGATAGGCCGTCCGATGGGGCAGGTTTGTTCCGAGTTCTAGAACCGATGCCATCGTGGTAAAAAAAAAAGTCACGAAATGAAAAAGACGGAAAGAAACAGACGGAATTATTTCGGCGGGAATCCCGATGGTAAATTTGTTCGCAGAGTAGGGCCTCTATGGGAAACCCACGCTCGTCGACTTGTGTCGCTGCGCTGGGCACACACACCAGAACCTATCATGCGGAGAACCCATATGCTTCCTTTAATTTACGTATGACTCACCGTATCCATCAACTCTCCGAGAGACCATACGCTTGATCCGCGTTCCGTCTCCGCCCGAGTGTTCCAGCGAGACCACGGCTAGGCTGACGGGTCAAATTGGTTGCATGACCCGCACGGCCCGACGACTGACGAAAAAATCATACGCTTGTCAAGCGTGCAGTCATCGTTGCCGTGATTTCGGACTGCCCGTCCCGACCTTGGTGCTGCAACGGTTTCCCTGGGGCTCGACTTGCCTGTCCGGGGAATTAGACGCTGAGGGGGGGACACGATAGAATCGCGTCCGCTCGCTAAGCAAGGTCTCCATTCAACTGGAGAGATGGTTTTCCCTGACGAGTTAAAATCCGTGGACACACACCAGTCCATAAACAACCCTTGCGTCAAGTGCGAGGCTTCTCAGCAAGCGGCCAGCGAAGCCCGCGGGAGTGCCAACTCATTCACATCATTAGTGGTCTGCTACCGTTCATTAATGCGTTCATAAGACACATTGGACAGACGTGGCCAAAGATCTACTTTATCTGTATTTCCATGAGCGGCAAGTGAGTGAACGACGTCTTTGAGAACGTACAGTGCCTCTGGACGAATATGGACGACCTCGGCTGACTGGCATCGATGAGTCTGAGCCATGTGCCTTTGCTTCCATGAAGGGTAGTTGTAAGGAAGTCAATGAATCAAATTCACATGCCAGGAGGCTAAGCTGCCTTTGCATCTGACGAGACCGAACAGGTAGGTGCCACTGCTAGTTCGGGCATAACATCAGCATGTAGGGGCTCCACGAAACCGTGCATAATACAATGACTTGTGAACCTTGTGTGTCTCATTAAGACGGTGAAGAGCAAATGGCTCCAATGAAAACGGAGAGGCTTCAGCTCGCATAATGCCACATTGTCCGCACATGCAAAGCCCCTGTTAAAGCGCATCTATATATCCGGGGATGATCGATGACGGGTTAACATGACCCTTCGTTGCGGACATGGAGCAAGAGGCGCATGTAGGTCCACCTGTACACCGTGTACCCCAGCAGTAGATCCGCACCAGTAGGCTCGAGGCGACCTAACCGCTCACTGCGGCAATCACCGATCGCACTTGCGGGCGTGTACGTGGTAGCAACGGTAGTATGCTCGATTTGGCGAGACTCGGAGGTGATGTTGTCATTGGCGACAACGCGGTGGGTGATTGGGTGGGAAGAATGAACTGCTGCGATGATGCTGATTCGCTGTCGGTTGTTTTTACCTTTGGAACTTGAAGGGACGACGTTCTCTGTGAAACGAACAGACTATTTGGGTTCAAGCACCAAGGGACGGGAAGGTCGAAGTTCTTTCCCAAAATGACCACGGAAACCTCCGCTGACCTCGAAATGGCTGCAAGGCATGCAGGCAGACTTGCCAGGCCGCATGGAATAGGAATAAAATAGCGTCGTGAGTGAGAAGATAGAGTGAAGACAACGTGTTCACAAGTAGGTTCCGTGCCATGGAAGGAGCCGCCGCTGGCAATAAGCTACCTCTGGTACCGTGTTTGGACTGCCACTTGTCAGAGTCGTTGCCTTGAATGCATGTCTTTTTTCTCACCTATTGGCTTCCCTTCGTGTCTCTGCTATTTCTTCGTCACTGATCAGATCAATTTTCTCTGACTACACTTCCGGTGCGCAACAGCCATGCTGCTTACTGTGACCCTGTGTTTGCCCACTCCGTCTTTCGTGAGAGGACTCGGAATGTGAGTGCACACAACAAAGCTAGCCACTGGATCCACTTTTCGATCGAGAAAAGTGTTTTCTGTTCCTGCTTTCTGACATCTCCTCTATTTCGAACAAGTTGATACGATCACCGGTTCGATTACCAAGTCTCCATCTGGTGGTCAATCTGATTTCAAGCACTAAACCTCCCAGCAGATGCCATGGCCAGTTTTATATGTTTGCATCGACGCCGGGTCCTATTTCGCATGCTGCCGCAGACTCGTCGTGCGTCTCTTCGGTAAAGTGTGCCATCATCCCCTGCAAGCACCCCCTTTTTTTTTGCCAGCAACGGAAATCTCCATCTTCCTCGCGTGGGACGCTATTCATAGCTGATGAGATAACCTTTCAATCGATAAACCAATCGATCATCTGGTCTTCTTCAGCCCATGCATGGTTATCGTCTCCTCGACGCGGCTTTGCTGAATGGAAAATCGCTTCGTCGAAGGTTCTGCCACTGGCAAAAGATAAGAAAGAGAAGTGGACATGTCGTCACGATTTCTTTTTCCGAACGACGAGGACATATCATATTATCATATATCACACCAGATAGCGAACATCGACATCGATAACCAATCGAGGTGTGATCACGAAGCCATCGAATCACTGAATCCATGCCAGATCGGATCAAGATCCGCACTCCGCCCCCCTGCCACTATAAGTGCCACAAGTTCCTATTCTCTGCACCACCACGTCTTGGTCATCGATCTTGTGTACAATGGTGAGTTCTCCTCCGCCCCGCCCGCCAGCAACCTCACGTCCTGACACAGTCTTCTAGGGCGTTACCATCAAAGTCGATCCGAATGCTCTCGGTGATCGCACTAACTACCCGCAAAAAGGAGGTACGTCCAGGTTCACCCCCGCAATCCCCGACGCATCGTGCTGACATCGCGATAGATCAAGTTACAATACACTACGTCGGCACACTAATGGATGGTTCAAAATTTGATTCGAGCAGGGACCGGTGCGCTCGTGTCTGATTCCTTCTTTACTGCTGTCGTCAAACGTCTCCCCCATCGATCGCCAGCAATACACCATTTGTAACCAAAATCGGTGTTGGACAGGTCATTAAGGGATGGGACGAGGGTGAGCTCGACTTTGTCCGACTTTGCCGTCTGACGTTGACTCCCTACAGGTGTCCCGAAATTGTCGCTCGGTCAGAAGGCAACATTGATTATTACCCCGGATTATGTAGGCGTCCGTGTCGATATCGGCCCCCTTGTTTCTGACCAGTAACACAGGGCTACGGCGATCGAGGATTCTCACCTGTGATCCCTGGAAACGCTACGTTGATATTCGAGGTAGAACTACTCAAGATCAATTGATAACTTCAGATATGACGTTTACGAACCCTTTTTTTCTTCCCGTCGCGTATGACTACCATGTGTTCTGTATGTTCACTGTCAAACGTTGATCATTCGCGTGTACACACCCCTCCATAGTCAGAGAGATACTACATTGTCGAAAGTTGCTGATCGTCATCAATCATCTCATCTGGCGTTCTTTTGGAACCGCCCACGACAATCCTGTTGGGCCTTGGAATGGCTTGGACATAGCGAATTCACAATCGTATTCTGATGAGTTACGCATAGTCTAATGTAAGCGTCATCGGAAGATCGAGAAGCTACGCTATAAACTTCGCTATCCAGTGTCCTTGACCAAATAACACCGTGATCGATGCTTAGAAGAATGGCAGCTTCGACAGCTGATGCATTGATGGCCACAGGTAAACTCGGTTCGCAAGGTTGTTCCGCAATGACAAGTACTCTTTCATTTCGGACAGATCGACACAGCTTGTACCTCTTACCTCCAACAAGATCAAGGCAGGTGCGGACCACTCAAACGAGAATAGCCACGGAGTCTCGATTCTTGAAAAGGAACGATGCGATTGACCTACGCACAGTAACATCGTGAGCATTTCTTTCAACTCAAGCTGACAGAGCCTCCATCGGCACCGGAACCTCTATCATGTCCTCGTTGTCGTCGTCGTTATCATCATCACCACTGCCCTCACCATCACCCAGACCCATGGCTAATCCTTCGCCCAGGACCTGGGGCGTATGCGCGTCCGACACCGCGACGGCCCTTTCCGACACTTCCAAGTTGTGTGATAGCTCGTCTTCGCTGACATCTGCCATTTCTGCCAACTGCGCGGCCAAAAGTGCGAGCTGCGCTTGCAACGCTGCTCTTTGCTCTGCATTGAGTTCGGTCGGTTTCCCAGCGCCGTCAAGGCGACCGCTAACAGATTCCTCTACAGCCATTGCATTCGAAGCTAAAGCCGGCGACGGATCGTGAGAGTTGCCCGCAGTCGTCTGTTGGTTCAGTGAATGAGCAGACGTCGAAGACTCTCCTGCACTGTTTTCTTCACCCGACATTTGGAAAAGTTGTCCAAAGTTTATGGCTTTCAGGATGTTCTGCGCCGCCTCCCAAGCATCGCTGCCTTCCCCTGTTTCATGGTCGGCAGCATTGGGCGCTTGCTTCTGAGAGGCAGATCTCACTCCGTCCCGTGGAACCGGTGGCAGCGCAGATCCTGCCGTGCCTGGGTATGGGTATCCAAAAGGGTACCCGCCATATCCTGGAGGTTGACCGGGTGGAGGAAGGCGCGTTGGCAAACTGGTAGCTCCATGAGGAACAAGAGAAGCCTGCGTAAATGGCGACGACGAGGATTGCTGTGGGCCAGGCAATGCAGATTGCGCGAGAGTTTGCGGGCGTCGTGTCGTCCGCTTAGAAGTCTAGAAGGAGCCTGAACTAAGCAGATACTCATGCAAGAACGAGGAACGTGCACACGTACGTTACCACCCTCCCAATTTTCGTTGAGTCGATATTTCCCGTTACTCCCTTTCTCTAGGCGACCTCTCTTGAAAGCCTTTTGCAAAGCTTGACTGGCTGAGGGACGGAAATTCATTTGCAGAGGGTAGTGCATCGCCATCCAGCTGAACAGACTCTTTGGTGCGCATCCTTCGGGGTCACCCGAATCCAAGAGTGCTTCAACGATCATCTCCTCGTAACTTGGAAGGTCGTCAACGTTATTGATTGGGGGAGGAGCTTCTGGAGGAGGATGGGGAGGGTGGGCAAGTGGTGTATTGGTGAACAGTGGGGGATGGTGGCCTGCGGGATTGACTGGGTACATTCCGGTGGGTTGCGGATACGGAGGGTAAGGAGGGGGGTAGCTATATGTCCCATGAGAGGTATAGTAGGGCGCATGTGGATGGTAGTAGGGCTGATGAGGGTAGTGTGAACCTGGGGTTGCTGGGGGATGCTGTGGTTGAGATGTGATAGGTTGTGAGATGGACGACGCGCTTCCGGTGGGTCCAGCGTGGGTTAAAGTAGGTGTCGACTGCTGGGATGAACTCGATTGTGGTTGTGTTAAATTTTCTCCCGACGAGTCGGGAGCAGGGGTTTCCGTAGACGTATTTGACTCTGAGGATGGAAGAGTCTGGGCTTTCTGGGCTAGTATGGAGGCAATGACTGCTCGTATATCATATGGCCATACCGAACTTTTTACAGGGAGAGGTGCATGGGCTTCAAACGTCAGACAAATGTCGATTATCTGTTGTGTAGGAAGTAGCCCGAGGTATTGCCTTTTGATGGCGTAGATTTCAGCTTCTAGTATGACAATTTTAACGAGAGTGAGACTGGTGTTAGATCGTACCGAAACTTATGAATGCCCACCGGACAACGGTTGATAGCCATTCTGTGGAGGAGGTGGAACAAACGGTGCTGGTGTGGTCTGCATCGTTCCGGTGGAGCTGCATAGTTTTTACTATCAAAGTTTATGTACAGCTTGCCCCAGATCGGCACACCGCATAGTACTAGTACTGTACTCAGTAGCTACATTTTTTTTTTCGCAACACACGCGGGCTCCAAGAAGTAATAATGTATCTATTAGCTCTTGTCCGGTTGCGACAGAGAGCTGTCGGGCGGGGCCTGTCCATTGTTTCCTTCGACAAGAGCGGCTTCCTCAGGAGACAGGGAAAGAATTGATTGTTTATACTGTGATACCCATCTACGCAGCTAAACGCATGGTGTTGGTTGGCCAGAGCTGATTCAAGCGCTGATCGCCGAGCAAGCAACTCACAGGCATGAATATATGCTCTCGGTCACCCCAGTCGGCAAGGAAAGTGCAATAAAGGAGTGTCACTAGACATTGGTATGAGCGTTACGACTGCCGCAGCAAACTTGAACTTCGAGTAGCCTCACGAGGTATCGTAGTGTAAGTCAGAAAACGGGAGCCCGAGTACACCCAAGGCGCCCGAAAGTCCGAGTTGCCACCATCGTCTTCGGTGGTTCGTCGATTTGGCCGAGTGGTCGTGGAGGCGTGTCTGCCCCAGGAAACCCCTCGCAGTGATGCCACTTGCTGAGTTGGCCGCAACAGCGAGCTGAGCTGTCTCGCTCCGCGTATGAGTGGTATCATGAAAACGCCAAAACGACTGTTGTTTGTTCGCTTGGTTTGGCTATGTACCACAACATTTCGACCCAAGTTAACCTAGAACAACGTAGCAAATGAAGGTATTCATATCATGGTTCTAGTTCTCACCGGCGCGTTCCAGGCTTCCACCGGAGCGGGCTTTCCGACGAGATATTGATATTGTGGGTCGCATGACCATCTGCACCCATCTCACCTGACCAGCTGCAGTGGGCCATCCTTGAATTCTCCTGATTTCTGCATTCATCTCTTGATCTTGGCGCATCACCATGTCCTTGAATAGAACAAGTACACCTGGTCACATTTTCGCTGCCAGCGGAGGCGCTGCTGCAGCTGCCGATTCTGAACACCTCTCTTATTTGTACCCTCCTCACCCTCCAGCTGTCGCTACCTCTTTGATCGCGACGGCTCAAGCTTTGGTTAATCCCCGCGGCAAGGGTATCTATGCTACTGATAAGACCATTGATGAGATTGAGGCCAGGCTGTTGGCTGCCGAGGGCCTAGAGGGAAAATCAAAGGTCTATACTGACCAACAGAACCGTGAGCGTAGACGACGCTGGAGAGAGAATCTTTATCAGTCGCTTCCGACTGGTATGCATGTCTCAATACGGCTCCCATTCCTCAACCGTCTTCAATATGGAAAATCCTAGATTATATTTCGGGCGTCATCTTGTACCACGAGCTGTTCATAGACTTCAACTGGCCCTTGTCTTGACGAAGAGGGGAACCATCCCTGGAGTGCGTGCTGATACCGATGCGCACCCTTTGCCCATACGCAAGGTCCTGGCGACTTTCTGCCTAGGCTACAAGCGGCTCGTAGGGCAGGAGCGCGCTTCACTAAGTGGCGTCTTCCCACCCAAGCTGCCCTCGAAGTCCAGGCAGAGAGCTTAACGCGGTTTTCTGCGATAAGCCAGCAGGCTGGCCTTGTTCCCATCGTCGAGCCTGACGTCGATTTCGTAGAGGATGCGAATCTGAAGAGAAGTGTGGAGGTTCATGTCAAGATTGTCCGTATGATCTATGCTCTCTGTGTTGCATATGGTGTTTTAATCGAGGGTGAGTTCCGCGAGTGTTGCTGAACAGAAATGTGTCTGATCATATGTGTATCTTTAGGGTCATTGATGAAACCATCCTTCCCGCAACCCAGCCACGTCAGTCGAAGCTATTGGCCTTGCGACGGCAACGGCATTTGCTCGTTCCGTCCCTGTAGCTGTTGCAAGTATCTTTTCTCTGAGTGCCTTCGACTTTTGACAGGTTTACGCATACAAACGACCCTCCTAGGGGGGCTGTCGGACTCTGATCTGTCAAGTATCTTAACGCTGTAAATGCCATCGTGAACAAAGCTCCTGCTGGCTCCCCGCTCTCTGTCCAGATTTCCTTCTCCTTTGGTCGTGGGTTGCAAGGTGACGCCATGTGCAAGTGGGTCAAAGGCGATGAAGAGGGAGCCAAGTTGGAGCCAAGCAGACATTTGAGGCTAGGGCAAAGGCATGCTGGTTGGCTGCGCAGAGGCTTGAAAGCTTGAACTCTGTCATAGTGTCCTTGACCATCGCCCTGCTTTGAACGAAATTCTCATTGAACATTCCAATTCAGATGACCAAAGTTAGTACTCTTTGGCTTTGGAATTGCGGGAAAGATACCGAGCACATGCTTCCCATTTGGATTCATACGTTTGCGGCCGACATCGGCTCGATCGCTTCCAGCCAGGCGCAAAGGCGTGTTCTTCGCTTGAAGTTGCGATCGCGCGATCGGCTTGGGGACGGATCAACTCACTAGATTCCACTCTGTGGGTCTCGAGCATTTGCTTCGGTTGCTTGAAGCAGTCTAGATGGCTTCCACCTTACTCGCGACGGGAATCTGCCCGAGACCGAGATCGTGAAGAGTCGACGCTCGATGCGCTCGCGATCGAGACTCCTGCTACCGAGGAACTTTTTAGGTCCCTCGTCGTTATGCTATGACACCAACCTCTCGCGATCGGCTATCTTGGAAGACGTACACACTTGCTCGGACGAGCGATACGTCTGCGACCTGGACGGAACTTTCTGATGTCGCTGACGTTTATACTTACATACAGTACATGGTCATATGGGCCACGATGATCGACATATGAGGAATCTTGAATCGATCACTCGGATATAAATCGTGTGGCGCCCTAAAAGTCTAAAGATGGAGTCCTACGCGACCTCGTTTCAATCGGTCTTGGAAATTATTGCACCACTGATCTGTTGCTTACTTACTGCGTTGTTGGGAGGACTAGGGTGACACCGGTGACGTCGGACATGGACAGGGTTGGGTGCACGTTGTGATTCAATTGAAGATGGAACGTTTGAGTTATGTCACGTAAATTGGTCTCCCGTTCACAACCCGTTCATCCTGGAGACTGGATTCATCGATACCGATCAGCATCAGCATCGTATCCCTGTCACATTTGCAATCCATGCAGTAAGAGCCGACGAATAGAGTTCGATCGAGTGCGACGACTCAAATCAGTAAATCAATTACTTACTTAGCCTTGGAATTTGCTGACCATCCATTTATCCCTTCAATGGCAACTCGCTCAAGTATGTTCTACATCCAGTCGTTTTCTCGACTGTAGTGATACATCATCCAGAAGCGCAGTGGTCTTCCATTGATAAGGCAAGAGCAAAGAAAGAGACGCGTGGGAGGTCTCTCTGCCCATTGAGTTTGTCTGCAACCGAAGACACAACACAATCCTTCGTCTCGAGTGGAACATCCCGATATTTCATTGAAAGCAACCACTGCAGAGAAGGGACCGATAGAAACGTTATGGGTTAATCCCAGTCTTTCCTGGTCCTAGTCTTTTTCACGGTACTGCGTTTGTCCTTTTGCAGACGTCTGCGTAAATTATCGGCCTTTTGCAAGCCAGCCACGCGTTTTTGTTGCTCCCGGGTTGGAGATCCTTTGATCAGACTCGCCGCCGACTCCGCTACCAATGCATGGAGCTGAAAGACGCACAGGCTTAAGCGGACGAGGCGAGAAATAGATCACTAGCGCACACCTTTGCAAGCACGTCATCGATATTGGAAGCTTGAGAGCGGGAGGTGCTAGATGTCATCAGTAAAGAGCGTGTCGATTTCGCATAGTACGGCTGCAAAGCGTTGGAGTCAATCGCCAGGTCGACGGGTGGCAACGTAACAATTCGAGCGCACGCTCTGCATCAGGGTCTCTCGAGCCCAGAGTGGTATCCATGGCGCGTCGATGCGACACCGCGCGGTCACTTTGGTGGATAGCTTGTTGACATTCTGACATCGCCCCGACGGGTCAGCGCAAGCCAACATAACATCAAAGCCTGCCCAATGCGGGAAGTGAATACTCAACTTGACCACCAGGACCAGAGCTACGAGAAAAGGATAGTTCGACCAGGTGTTTCGGGACTGACGCAGCGGTTCGGAAGCTGGCCAACCAGGCGCGCGCTTCCTTTTCGTACTCGAGGCCCAAAGAGACGACTGCAGGAGGAGGTGGAAGGCTAGAAGGCCCGTGAAGCGATCGAACGCTAGTGCTTTGGCCACGAAAGGGATGCACCGAGAGTCGTGCAAGTCTAAGTAGACGAAGTGGCATTTGCGGGTCACATACGTAATGGAGAGGACTTGGAAAATACTACGTCAAAGTCAAACCAACACTACTACGGTCCAATAGCTCTTCGGGCCAGTCACTCAACAACTTCAGCCTCGAGACACTATCCAGACGCCAATGCCAGCACACCCTAGATTTGCGGCGCAACTACCCGAAATGCTGTTAGTCTGGGCTGTTCAAGACGGCCAAACATCAAACTTCCGGTCTTCTAGCGTCCCAACCTAGTGGATGTCTTGTGCCAACTGTGTCGCGCTTCGGCATCCTACCCTGGAGCGAACACTCGATCCATCTTGGAAACCAACCTAACCAAATATCTGCCGAAGTTGTCATTGTGTGAAGTAGCTCAGCGGTGGGTCCTACATTCCTCTATCAGTCGGCGGCGGCGGATATTGGATCTAGTTCCATTAGACGCTGAAAGCGTATGTTTTTCTTTGCATCCCTGTTCTTTAGTCACCGCATGATTCTGACCGTGCTTCTCAGTGTTATCTTTGGCCACAACCTTATTCCAGCCTGTGATGGCCTTCAGCCCATCAGATATGGCCCTCCGGTCCGGGAGAGCTGCTTCCCTTGTGAACTTCGAGCGGACATGACATGGAATGTGGATGCTACCGATGTATGTAACTTGCGCGGACCCACACCACAAACATCAAACAGTTGAAGGTTTCCAACCTTGTTGACTCGTTACTAGTGTGTTTCAATACATTCGTTTAGCTGTTGCCTTGACTTACTATCCTGTTTCAGTGCATAGATTATGCAGCGCGTGCTCCCAGGCATCAGCGGCAAAACCCAGCCAATCAAATCAAAGTTTCCATTCGGTCAGGGCTCACTGATCTCAGGTTCATTGATCGGACGCTCGATAGCATGTGAACCAGCTGGCCTCAGATAAATATTTTTATAGTACGCGCAAACTTACTTGTCCACACGGTCATTAAACATAAACCATCTACAATGCTCCTATCCCCGAGATATGATCAATCAAGGGAAGCATTGACCAGCGAGGTGAATCGTTGATTACCTAGCTCCCATCTACTCTTCTCGTCTCTGCTAATTCTTCTCAGTTTATCACTGGCCAGCTGGCCCGCTGCCATTCACCACTGTTCGTATCGAAGGGGTCTTTGATGTTTTTGGCATAGCCTCCGAACATGGTGAAGACCGCCAGATCGCATTCTCCGCCCTGGTGGCCTTCTTTGTTATGTCCTCGCGGCACTGGGGTAAACAATAGTATTTCTGGAGATGCCGTAAAACGATTTCTGAACGCAAGTCTTCGAATCATCTTGAACGGCTCCACTCACATCACCATTCCTTCTTCCGAGAACTATCTCCTAATGCGGCACTTGCCGAGCGCTCGAGCGCCCACGCATGATGTCACCGTAGTTGATGCGGCTTGTATCTCTGATGGAACGGAGAGCAGATTCTTGTAACCGCGACAACAGTCCAAATTCTACCTTCCACGGGTGCGATACTCCGAGATATGGGCTAAACATTTAGTAGCGCGGACTAGCGCCATCATCTACGCTTCTTCACCGTAATTTGTGCAACGGTGATGGCCTGGGTGAAATTTCCTCCACAAATCTCAGGAACAACCAGAAATGATTCAACCGACTGCCATTTACTTGCACTTGCCATAGTGCACGTGGATTTCTGTCTTGGAGCCGACATGGTTTTCCGCAATACCATTCACCATATCTAAAAGTGTCTGAGGGAACATGCGAGATCTCCCTTCGCTAGCCCCTTTCATCGCGGTGAGGTCTAACATGAACACTTCATGGCTCCGAACCTCATGCACATGTACCTGGGCCTGGGTATCTGAGGCTGTTTGAATGTGATGGGCTACGCTGCTCGCATGCCAACCATCACAGAGAGGAGAAGGGGAGAAGGTACCAGGGCCCAGGGACGAGTACCCCAGAGCAGTGGAGTTGTGCCCTTCATGTCTGCCAAGGTTGAAATCCTGTCGAAAAGTCCCCCTCTTTGCAAATTCCGCACTAGCAACGGAATCAAGTGGATGAAAACTTGGCGGAATGCCGCGGAACCTCCAGAATTGCTTTCTACTACGAGCGATCCTGAAATCAACCGACGTCCCCCTGAGCGGAGGTCCTACCAAGGCGCAACGCCCGCGAATGACATCATGTAGCACTCTGCATCCGCGTCGTGGGACTAAGCTGGTGGTCGCAGATCGGGGTGAACTTCATCTCAAGTACATAGAAGGCGCACGGGAGATTTATCCTCTCGGCTCAATTGCTGAACCGTGAGCGGTGTCATAGATTGACCATTAATTGCGGCGCTCTCACCGTGACCGTCGTCGTTGGAACGGAGTTTGCAACGGACAGCTGAGACCGTTCGAAGTCGACAGCACTAGAATTGGGGGTCAGTTCTATTGGTAGCAACATTATGAGCGCGTTTGCGTAACGCAATTATAGAGCCGACGGTAAAGTGTATGAGAGCCTAGATCAGAAGCATTGGGGCGCTTAGTTGTTTCTCATAACGAGAAGTCGCTGTAGCGCTGGCAAAGTTCTTAGGACTCGCGTACTGCGCACTTGGCAGGCAATAACAACCCGTTCCAGGGGATGGTCGTGGAACTCCGATATGAACCTGTGGTCGGAGATTGGGCCGTGACCCTCGTATGGTGAGAATGAACCTTTAATGTAGGAGTACCAGGTCTGGTTCAGGGATAATGAATTTGTTTCAGTTGACTTCGATTTGCCCTGATCTCCGAATTGCATGGTAATGAAAGATTCGATACCGTCAGCTGTGATGATTGAAAAGACGGAGGATATTACTGGTATTTTGCGATCCGAAAACCATGTACGGTACTCCAACTGCGGTGTAGCCAATAGAGCATGTATATTGCGAATGATTGATGCCAATCCTCACGGAGACAATCTTTCGATCGTCCAGTGGGGTTCTTCATCAGAAGATCCGTCGATGCGCAGGTATCGGACTCGATCGTGAAGACGAGACGGCTTCCCGAGCCAAAACTCCACTTCACTGTTTGGAATCAGCACCAGATGCGTCCACCAATAAGTAGTTTCAATCTACCTTGGAAGAACCCTCCAACCACCCCAAAAATCTGGGAGAGGAATCTTGACTTCTTTGCCCTCGTCGACCCCATAGTGGTTCTGAAGTTTCTCGAGTCTCTGTTGGAGGTCGGTTTCGCCTATGACGGTGCTTTGCTTGCTCGCAAGTGCGCCGATCTGACTGCCAATAGGACGACTTTGGAAGTAGTGCTCGCTTTCCTCTTTGCTCAACTTCTCTACTTTGCCGACAATCCTGACCTGTCTGGACATCTCTCGCCAGAAGAAGAGTAAAGCAGCGTTGGGGTTCTGGTCGAGCTCTTTAGACTTGCGAGATGTGTAATTTGTGTAAAACACGAATCCTCGTTTATCTAGCTGTTTGAAGAGGACCATGCGAGAAGAGGGTATACCGGATGCGGTTGCGGTGGACAAAGACATTGTCTCTGGTTCACGGACGCCGGCGTTGCAGGCTTCATCGAACCAGATATGGAATTGATCTAGGGGAGAGGGATGAAGATTGAGTGGGGAGATGTGATCTGGTGTGTTGTATTGGGGGTGTGAGTTGACTTGGATGGTGTCTTTTGTCTCCGCGACGTCTATGGTGGACATGTTCAGGGATGGTGTTGAGTTGGATGAGAAATCGCGTCCAGGAAGGAGAAGGGAGTGCGATAAAGATCTATTTAGGATTATTGGTTTGAAGCGGATCATGCTGGCTTGACTGCCTTCGGAATCATCCGCAGACCACCTCTTTGTTGATCACAGTGCTGCAAGGCTGTCACTTTGCCACTGTCAGAGCCACTGATGCGCCCTCACTACCAGTAACATACTTATGTCACACGTTCTCATAATTGTACATAGGAACGTTGATTAGCTCGCAATGTCAAAAGAACGCCGAGCACAGTCAATATGGTCACGTTGATGGGAGCTAACTTTTGCAGGGTGGTGGCTTGATTGGAATGACGAAATAGTATGAGTAATTGGTTGCTATCTTGCGATCTAGCGAGGCACTGATCAGTGGGCAGTCCCATGTCGAGAGAAGCCAAACTAGTTCATTTCGCCAATGTGGTTGCTGTTAATGGGGCAAAAGGCGAGTAGAGCGGGGAAGGGAATAAAGTTTGGAGTATTCGTGCTGCGATAAGAAGCCGATAAGTAACGCATGGAAATGCGAGTTTAACTCGGAAACGTTCACCCGTTCCTGCCTCGCCCCCTCCCGTCTCTGTCCATCGCTCGACACGGGATACAAGGAAGCGGAGAGCCCCGTCAGTCCGACAAGTCCACTTCCACTCTCGGCCAATCGGAACTTTCAAAAAAATAAAATAAAAAAATAAGGAAAACGTGGTGGTCACGTCACTCACCTCACGGCACGAGCCGACGGTTGATCTCAGATGAAAGTGATCGAGGTCAACTCACTCCGATACAAACTATTTAGCCTCTCAACATCCACCCAACATCTCTGTCCCTTCTTTCTTCCTCCGACACGATGCACTCAATATCAGACCTCACCACTTTTTGTAGGAAATCTCTAGGTGATGTTCCCCCAAAGCTCGTAGTAAGCACACAGCCCTTCTTCCTCACCCACCCTCGTCTTGATCCGCCCCCCCCCCTCACAGGGCGCATCCACCACCGTCGTCGGCTCTAAAGTATACCTCTTCGTCAGTTCCCGCTCCTCCCACCCCCGTTTCCCGTCCTGATTCTCCCCCAGGGCGGTCGTCTCGTCACCGAGCGACGCATGGTGTCCGACCTATATGTCTTCGATCTACAAACATTCACTTGGCTCAAAACGACGCCCTTTGCTGACGACGACCTGCCCGAACCTCGTTACTTTCACAGCGCGGAAACATGCAAGTCCCCCCCTTCCCTCTCCCCCCTCGTGCGCTCATACATCCTCCTCAGGGAACAACCAACTCGTTATTTTTGGCGGAATGGGAAATCCCCCAAATTCACCCAACTCGGAGGATCTTTGCGTTCTGAACGACATCCGATTTCTTGACTTGTCCACAATGCACTGGCTTCCCGCCTCGTCTACAAACGGCATCTCCTCAGACACGCCCGCCGAACCTCTCGTCCCCAAACCTCGATATGCACATCTCTCCTCGGTGACAGCCGACAGGCTCTTCATCATTGGCGGTCAGGATCTCTCCAATGTGTGGTTAGATGACGTTTACGTCTATGACCTCCTCGGAAAAGCTTGGGTGCAACGGAAGAACTACCCCCACCATTGTGGAACTTACCGTAGTGTGGCCGTCTCCGCCAGCCAACGCGTTCGGCTACCACAAGAGGAGGCTGGCGCAACTGACAGTACCGCCATATTAGGCTCTCCCGGAATGCGCTTCCGTCCAGACAAGTCGTCGCCTGCTCCTCAAGATTGCACCTCCACAGAATCCCTCACACATCTTCCATATTCTGCCTCCCCGACCGACGATTTTCCAAATGACATTTATCTCTATAGCAATTACAATGTACGCTCCTGGCTTATAATTGCGATCCCTTGCTCACAACATGCTACAAGTTCACGGATGTTAAGCGCGAACTCCAAGTTTTTTCTCCATTGCCTGACACAGACTTCACTATTACCGATCGTTCCACAGCCATGACCGGAACTTCTTTCCCTCCGGGCCTTCGATTTCCCTCCGGTGCAATACTGGGCACCCATTTCATCATCGCTGGTACCTACCTCGCCCACACATACCAATCCTACTCGATTTGGGCACTCGATCTACTCACCATGACCTGGTCACGCATTGATCCAGGAAATGCCGTTGCCTCTGGTTCCTGGTTCCGGGCCTGCCTTTGGCCAGAAGGCAACAAATTCGTCATATTCGGCAATCGCAACGGAAATCTAGTGGAGGACTACAATCGTCGACTCCTCAGCTGGGATCATGTCGCAGTGGTCGACCTTGAGTCGTTTGGCATCTACCAACCGCCACCCTTGATGCTTGATATTCCTATGCAGGAGTTTGGTCTGTCTGCGCTGGAAGAAGGGGTGTTGGCGGATTTCGAGATTGTCTGTGATGATGGCCGCAAGATCAAATGTTCGAGAAGGACTTTGGAGGATAGGTGGCCCTGGTTCAAGGACCAACGCATAAAATTCTTGGAACGCGCTCGTCAGGCTATCGAAATTTTACCTTCCTCTTCTATGGATGTCGGACTTCCGGACCTACCAGGAGCGCCAGACTCGTCAGAGGCTCGGCCAGATCCGCGGTTGACGCCCCGCACTTTTCATCTGTCGGAACCGTACCCGATCACATTGGCATTATTGCAGTATTTTTATTCCCTCGCACTCATCACTCCTCTTCAACATGCTCCCGCGGTTCTGAGTCAGCTATTGATCCTCTCTAATACGTATCAGATCACCCATCTGGAAGCTTTAGTGAAGCATGCGATGCACCGCGCCCTATCCAATTCAACTTCTGTTGGAGTTTACGAAGTAGCCACACTCTGTAGTTGTCGGAGTCTCCAAATACGGTACGTTTTTCTTTTAATTTTTTTAGGATAGGTTATTTACGCTAGAGTGTAGTGCTCTGAAGACCGTTATGGTAAGACTTCTACCACATGTTGTAACGCGTGGAGCTGATGATAACTTCAATCGTCTAGTCGTATAGCCAGAAAAGGACGGGCCGTTCTCGCGCGGATAGTAGAGGCGGCGGCGGGGGTAATCGTAATATCGACCCAGGCGACAGTGACCACCAAGGGCGCGCGTCAGAAGAAACGCTGGGATCATCAGCTCGGACCCGAGGCGCGTCAGATGCCAGGCTGCCGACCCTCGATCCCCAAAACGGTGGGACAGGCAGGGGAAACGTTGCACAAATCAGTAAGTAGGATACATGTCCGATGTCAAGCCGTGGGTAAAACAGTCGCAAATTCTAATCCTGTGATTGCACGTCATGTAGCTGTTCCCACTCTGGACCGAGGGCCGTATCAAATTTCGGCTACCGCGTCAGATGCAGACTCTCAAATAAACGAGTATTCGCATAAGGCGTCCCTCTCCCAAAGTACCCTGAAGCTACCACGGAGCCGGAGAATGGTAGAGCACAAGAGGCCATTCAGCATCGTCTCTGAACAAACGGACTTTGAGCTCTGTGCCGTTGCAGAACTGCTCTCCCCCGCCGTCTCGTATACATGCAGCGCTGCTGAAGAGCAAGAGGCGAATGGAGTTGCGCTGGACGAAGCTGATGATGATTACATCGATGCTAGCCTCAAGCCGCGTCGAGGGAGGGCACATGTCCCACCTTTCCTTCTTCTGGAATACGAAGAGCCTCTCTCCCCCCTCCACCCCTCATTCTCTGATGCCTTGACTCCCTCCGACACGGAATTCGAACCATTTACAGACGACAGCTGGGACTCGAATACTTCCTTACGTCCCAGCTTTCCCGCTTTTCGCCTCCCTCGTCGCGCTCGTGCACGCACTCATTCCAGTGCTGGCATGAGCACTAGTGACTCTGATACCCCCTCACTTTCTTCTTCGACCACCTCTGCCAGCTCATTACATTCACAATCATGTTCTCCGCCAAGAAGCCCAGCAGCCACTCTAAGAACTCCCGTCGACTACGCTATCCCCTCACATGCCCTCGCCATCATCGAGGAGCGGTCCATCGAGGGCCGGTCGACGGGCCGTCGTGGTTCGCAAAGCTCCGGAAGCGTTATCTTCGCACCCACAGACCCTCATTCGGAGCAAGACTCTCACTTGGCACCTCTGCGTAGCTTTGCAATGCGGACGAAGAACCGGAATTTCGGGGACCTCCGCGTCAACGTGCCGCCGCCCAAAGTCCCCTTTGCGGTCGCGGCGAACTCGCCGTCCACGTTCAATGCGAGCCCGTACTCTGCGTCCTCGAGCCGGACGAATTATCAACTACCTCCACCTCCGCCCCTGCCTGGTACGGTGCTAGCACGTGGTGGCAGTCCGCGACCGGGTATGGCCGGGAAGCTCTCGTTGACGCGTATCATGTCGCCCTCGAAGTCGTCCGACAGCGGGACGGAGCCACCGCCGACGGCGCGCAGCGTGGGCACGTCGATGTCGTCCCGGTCTAGGCGGGTAGTCACGACGGAGGAGAAGTCGCACAAGGCAGAAGCGAAGAAGATGAAAAAGGCGGAGCAAAAGGCGAGGCTGGAGCGGCTGGCTGAAGAGCTCAAGGAGCGTCAGCGTCGGAAGTTGCTCGCACAGGACAAGGTATCTGTTCGTTCGGAGCGTGCACGTCGGCACGGGAGCGCTGATGTCGCCATGTACGGTGGACTGGAAAATGCGATATAGCATGGGGGCAGACTTTTTTTCCCTTTTTTATTATTATCTCTTTCTTCCAATCTCTCTTTTTGTATGCATTTTTGCGCGATCTACACATCACTCGTTCATACATGTTGTTCTGTGTCAGATATACACAACCTCACTGAGGGGTGGCTCTCAACAGTACCTTGTCATTAATTGTAGAATTTACATGTAAAACCCCGGCTATGCGTATGATCTAGGTACAATGATCGATGCCCCTTCCCGATCATACCAGTTTAACATGAAAGAGAACAACCGAATATATGAAGAAAAAAAAACACGATGCGATAGCAACGAAACGTCAAATCTCTCATGGGGTCTGTAAGATAAACCCTCTACGGTACCGGTGCGTTTGGTCTATCGTCGGCGCCGCTCTCGGCCGCCAGAGTCGCTCCCATATCCACGACAGGCTCGGTGTGAACATTCTCCCAGGCAATCTGGGTCTCGAGGACTGGGTCGGGCTCATTGTGTCGCGTCTCCATTTGGTGGAGTTGCCCAGCAAGATCTACAGATGGCCCAGGCACTTGTACCGATCGGGATGTTGTTGAAGTCGAGATTAGATGATTATCTGCCGGACGACGAAGACGACACGTGTGTCAGAGAGGGTTGCGACGTGGCACAGCAGCAGGCAGGAACTACTCACACTCTTTGGCATGTGCTACAAGCGACGACGAATGTGTCAGATGCCACACTCAAGAAGGGACCACGAAATGTCGTTCATAAAACTGGGACGTGACGTACCAAGATCTTTTTGTCGGCCACACGACTGACCTTGCTCACAATTGGGACGGTTCGCGATGGCTGCGTCCAAGTGACCTTTTTGCCGTTCGCGGATCCACCACTCCCTCAAGCCCCAGAGCAGTACTTCTGTGGCACAGTGTCTGCAGATGCGAGCTCGCGGAGCGTTGGGGTTGTTGTCGGTGCCTGCTGCGACACTGTGCATGTCAACAAAAAGGTCCGATTCGAATAGGGGTCTGAAACCGTTGGGCTGTGACTGTAGGTGCTGCACGATCTGCAAGCGGAATCAATGCATTGAACGACTCAGTGACTTTCATTCGCGGACGACTCACGTCGCGGTAGATTTGTCTCGGGGTGATTTGTCTATTGGATAGGTAATCCAACATGATTTCGACTTCCACTGTGTTGTTTTCAAAGCACTCGTAGACCTCGGACGACTGAATGAGGTCGCCAATGTCGCTCATGTTGTGGGGGTGTTGAGCAGCTAAATTAGAAGCAGTGCATCTACCCTGAACGTTGATTCCACAAAACGACACTTGGCAGAAATCACATTTGGACGTGATGGGGGCTCCAAGGGCGAGCAACATCTCGCTGGTAACTATAAGTCATGCTGGAAGATAAAGACGCGCAAGGGTGTTCATACCAGTTCCCACAGTATCCATGTCCCGGAGGCGCACCATCGTCGAGATGCCAAGCCTGTTCAGGGTCCACCGAAAAGTCCATGATTGGCTGTGGACATCTCCACCCGTACGGGTTATCCGGCCCGCAATGCGGACACGGACGAGCATAGTCTGAATTCTGGTTGAGATTCGGTTCTGGAGATGCTTCTCGGGGAGTCGGGATCTGGCAGGAATGTTCGAGACACACGACTGTGCGGATATAAATAAACGATAACACACCCTCATCGATGAGCCAGCTTTATAGACTTCGTCGGCCTGCATTTGCTCGCGTCCCGTGCGCGTTCTGGAGGGTTCTGCGCGTAGCAGTACATCGACGATCGTCTGAAGAGGACGAGAGGGCGTGACGAAATTTGAGACGCCTCTACAGGCTGGGCAGTTGGTGCCACCGTTCTGGAGATTAATCTAGTTAGCGTCTGCGTTGATGCGTTTGATTAAACCAAGCCAGCGCATGCAAGCCATAGTCGTGGCACCGGGTCTGAATATGAATAACAACTCACCCTTATCCAAAGCACACAACAGCTGTAGCCCCAAGGGTCAGCGATTCAAAACGGCGCAAACACATCGGCCAAGCATACCTTCCACAAAAGAAATGTTGGCAGGGGGACACGACGACAGGTCGGTAGACGAGTTCGGCACAACAACCGCACTGAAGTTCCTGCGCGAGATCCTCGATGAGGGCGCCGTATTTAGAGGGAGATGACGTTGGTATTTGCATTTGCATTTGGTCCTCTGATTGGTCCTCCTTGAACCTCTTCCTTGTGATCTCGTCGTCTGTACAGTCAAAGGAAGGAGAGGGTGGTCGTTTGAGAGTTGTGCTAGTAGTGGCGGGTTGCTCGTCGAGTGGGAGCGTCGTTGTTGAATCTGGAGTTGTGAGAGAAGATTGAGCGAGGCGAACGTGGTCCATGGATCTCCAAGACACTTATCACGTTGGTCACAGTCAACGTCAATGCACGCTCAGCAGTGCGCATTTCGGGTTTAAGTTCGTCCGTGACCATACTAGCAGCCACTTCATTTCCTTTTCTGGGTATATCGGTAACAACACTAATTACAACTAATTATTGCTCTCATTCTACGATCGTAGAGCATGGGGGTGGCAACGGACGACCTGCCTCTCTGCAAGCGTCAGCGAGTTGTTCACGTATACCTGGCAACCGGCGTTTGAGCTCTAGAACAAAGATTCAGTATTAGTCCAGAAAGGCGACAACTTGGGCACTGACCAGCACATGGCCACAAGGCACTCAGGAAATAGACGGGCTCGAAGTAAGCGGTGCATACGTCAAGCGTAAGAGTCAGCGTCTTGTCGCATTCCCAGAGAAACAATGCCCTGTTCCCGCCCCAGATCAGTGAGGTTGAGCATACCCTACTAAAATCACTCCACCTGCTGATCTGGCCCATGCACCAAAATATGAAGAATGGTCGCTGTGCCAGATGAATGGATGCATGCCCTGTATAAGCTGCTAGGGATTGAATGACACGCTGGGAGAGATTGGCATGGTGGGAAACTTGGCAAACAACATGAGGCGCCTGGGTGGATGAAGAAAGCACAACGTACGCCAATCTCTTGCTTTGCTGTGGTAAACGTGGCCGATTCCACTGGACGCGGTTTCGTTATCTTTCTGTTCATTCAGAAAAGGAAAACACTCACCCAAGAGCAAGCGGTGCATATCGCCGGAATTCGTGCATCACCATCGTTCGTACGCTACAAAAAGATGAGTTGGATTCGCTCGGAGGAAGGTCGCTTACTCGAACAAATACTCGCGTCCCTGGAACAGATACGTTTTTTCAAGGCCACATCTGTGGGAGTCGAGCAACTTTTCCAGTACATCTGCCTCATCCCATGCATCCCGTCCAAAGCGAGCTATCTCAGCTGCCGACACGCTGGGATCTTGACGCATTCTCAGACAACTGTTCCATAGCAGCATGGTC
>JBBPPY010000321.1:0-26636 GCA_038092195.1 Leccinum barrowsii
AGAGACGCCAAAGATGCTGCCTTGAGAGACGTACAAGACAAACGTCCGACGACCTCCCTCGCCCCCATCCCCATCCTCGGCGCTCGGCATAGGCAAGAGGTATGTTTGCTTCCCGAGAGGTCGATTCAAAACGAGTCGCATCTCGCCAGAGAGCAACTTATACTCCCCCTCTTCCAACGTCATCTCTCGCGACGAATTGCCATCTAGCTGCGGCAATAAACTCCCGTCTCTCAGCCACCGGTCCAGCACGCGCGTACGTTCTTTGGCAGTCGGCGCGCCCCCAAGCTCCAGCGCAGCCCGAGCAATGTGCCATCGTACCTGATGGCACCACACCATCTCGCGGTGTCCAACCCCCGTCCACGCACCCTCAAGTGCGGATGTGAACACCGTCCGTCGATAGACCGAGTCCACCCTCGGCAAAATGCAAGACTCGGAAGGAATCATCATGTCCGTTGCACCCCCACAGATGGACACGATCGGCGTCTCGACTTCTTGTAATACTCTTCGATTCCAGTCATATATTTCCTCGATTCGGACGTCGAAACGTGCTGGGGGAAGCGTATGCGGGGTGGACATGGTGATCAGAACCGTGATGTTGTTGGAGGGGAGAAGAGCGGCGCCTACGATACCTCCCATAGAATGTCCCATAACGATGACGCGAGTGTCGGGCGGGTACCGGGAGAGAATGTAGTTCACCGCCGCAGACGTATAAGCGATTTCAGAGTCAAGCGTGGGGCCATGGAACGCGGAGAGATCCTCGTTGAACTCCACTGCAATGTGTTATGCGTCAGTCAATCGATAACTTGGGTCAAACAAGAACGAGTGAAACTCACCAGCGTAAAAGTCGATTGGCTTCGCTCCCCGTCCTTTGAATTCGTCGGACACGACGAACGGCGAAGAGAAGTACTGCCTTGCGGCAGACGATGCTATTGAGCGTACTTGGTGCGATGAACCCGCATTTCCTGGTATGAACAGGATGGGCACACCCATCGCCTACCTCATTCATTCAGGAGTGACTCGTTAGCAATGTTGTGCTACGCTTTCAACTTCAAGACCTCACCTGGTTGGGTTCCCATCCAACTTCACGGTACAAAGAGAGTGAATACCGGTTGGCGAGTGGTGTCCAAGAGGTGTTGAATTCCGACTGGAGGAGGTAGGAAGGTGACATCCACGACATCCGGCATCCTTGGGGTGATATCAGACGTGAAACGTCGGATGCAGCACGAAAAGAAGTGTACGCTATGGATAGCGTTAGGATACCCAGTATCGTCGGCACATACGTGGTCATGGTAGACGACATTGTGTGCACATTGTCGACATCTGAGATTGTCGACTGATTGATTGATTGCATCACACAAGCGATTCACGCATACAAGCGCAGTTTCTAACTTCTTCCATTCCCTCGACACCAGAGACAACGAGCCACCGCAGCATAGTACGGTATAATAAAGGACAATGAAAAGAGGAAAAAGATGCGACAGAGGTGAGACCAATGCAAATAACGTGATGATGGAAAATGCCGCCGGACACCAGTTGCAATCATTGCGTACTAGCCTGCAGGCACCGGAGAGGGAAGGAAAGAGACATCGAGTACGCTATCTAATCATCCGCAGCATTCTCACCCTCTTCTTTCGCATCCCCTTTGTCTGTGAAGTGAACCGAATAAGCAAGACCCTACAATGCGCACCAAAAAGAAACGTACCAGCTTCTTGCATGTCTGACGTCCAGAGAGTCAGGTTGTCCCGTAGCAGTTGCATGATGAGCGTCGAGTCCTTGTAGCTCTCTTCCGAGAGGGTGTCGAGCTCAGCAATAGCATCATCGAATGCCTGCTTGGCAAGGTGACATGCACGGTCAGGGCTGTTGAGGATCTCGTAGTAGAACACTGAGAAGTTTAATGCAAGACCAAGACGAATAGGATGTGTTGGGGGGAGCTCGGTAACAGCAACATCCGAAGCGTCCTTGTAAGCAGCCAGCGACCTGTCAGCGCTGTCCTTGCGCTTGTCACCGGTCGCAAACTCGGCAAGGTAGCGGTGGTAGTCACCCGTCCTACAAAAATCCGTTAAAAATTTAAAAAAGGGCGAGAAAAGAGACCGCATACATCTTGTGGTAGAAGACCTTGGACTCGCCAGAAGCGGCCGAAGGGATGAGGTGCTTGTCGAGGACCTCGAGGATGTCCTCGCAGATCTTAGCAAGCTCGCTCTCAATCTTCTCTCTGTAGCCCTTGATCATAGCAACCTGAACCTCGTTGCCCTTGGACTCTTCTTTCTGTTCGATAGAAGAGACAATACGCCACGACGCACGGCGTGCACCAATGACGTTTTTGTACGCAACAGACAACAGATTACGTTCCTCAACGGTGAGTTCCTGGTCGGAAGAGGCGACACGCTTCATGTTCTCTACCATCTCTACAGCATAGATGTCAACATCGACGCACACGATCCGAATAAGATAATCACTCGCCTTCATAGCGCTCAGCTTGTTCAGCGAGCTTGGCGAGGTAGACAGAGTCTTCACGGGAGTCAGGCATCTGCGGTGGTGGGCGTGGTGAGCAACGCGTAGAGCGCCGGGAACGCGAAATAGACGCGTCGAGGACGCGTTGATATACTTACTGTGGATAGTAGAAGAAAGGTGCCGCTGTAAAAGAGAGAGGATGAGCTCGTTGTGTTCGACGACGACGAGAGGGATGGGTACGCACGGGTTGTGAAGAAAGGTGGGGAGATGATGGTTGATGATAGAGGAGCAGTTGTCAAAATAAATGGAAAATTAAATTCACAGCTGGGCAAAGGGTTCGGGTACAGGGCAGGGCATAGGGTATTTCCTTACCTGGAATTATGTCCCACGCCACTACGATATAGCATTGGCTTCCTCAAGCGAGGATGAGATTCAAGTACGTACGTACTCGCACTGCTTTCCCCGGCGTCGACTTGGGGCGGAGTCGATTGCGGGAGGCTCCTCGCTGTGCAGATATCTTTTTTCCCGCCGGGGCCGCGTCATCGTTTCGACAGCCAACAGCTGTGGCGCATTCACTGTGCACCCTGATAGAGACAGCCATATTTAGCTGAACAAGACTGTTTCCGACTCAGATCAAGGGAAGGTCGCGACGGTTCCAACGCTGCTCCCATGTCCACAATCGACCACCTTGGTAATTGTCCAGCCTTGTTGACATGGATTACGTCTGCCCTCAGCCCCTCATAGACCCCGGTAAGAAAGGGATTCGCAACTTGGGATTCATCCCTAGTGCAGTGCAGTTTCTCAGGCCGAATGGTGCGAGCTGCGACCGGACCAATTAGCAAGTGTCTCAAGTCGATGGGCAAGGAATGGCTCCTTTGATCTCTGATCCAGACTCTGGCAGACGATACATGTCGGATTACGACATGACACATCTATGTTATCAATTGTTTTTGTTTCAGATTTCAGACACTGGCAACTACAAGAAGTTGATTGTCGCATCCGTCCTGTCAATGAGAATCAATGGGCGAGGTACTTGGTCGCCATGCGGCCAATGCTTTATTAGTTATAAAGCCTAATCAAATCAGCATATCAATGCCCTCCAGAGCTCCACCTCTGAATCTGCCCCACCCCGTAATTGTGACTCCAACCCAATTTGATCTAATATGTAAAAGCATAGCTTTTTAGATTGTTCCTAATCTAGCCTCTCATGGACAACGGCACTTACGCCAAGCGAGCTTCTTTTTCGTTCTGATAAGCTCTCCACGAGGCTACCTCTTTTGTGTGGCTTGCAGCCGCCGCGGGAGCGGTGAACTGAACAGAATTCATTGATTTCAAGGCCTTTATGCTTTGTGTATTCCAACGTTGTCGTCGTTGTCGCCATAGTACGTGCGATGCGTGTGACACGTGACGACGCGCCCCGTCACACTACTTAACGCGTCGCGTAGGTTCGCTTCTCCACTGCCTGGACCAACCTCAAATCTTTTCTTCTTCTCCTCGAAGCACACTTCCACCCAGTAGTAAATAAAATGCCTCCAAAAAAACGCAAAGCTACAGACGCCACCGATGTTGGGTCTACTTCCAAGAAAGCCCGCACCCTCGCCCATCAGGATGCGCAAGCGCTCGTGAAAGCCATCCTCGCTAAGCGAGAGACGTACCCGATACTGGACGACGACGACGCCCTGCGTCGCCAGTTCGTCTCACTAGCGCAGTATGCGCGGGATCTCGAAGAGGAGCTCCAGTCTACCTCCCAAGGTGGCCAAGCATCTGGGTCAGGGACAATGACAGCAGAACAACTCCAAACTGCGGTCGAGAAACTTCGCAAGGCTGCCAACAGTGGGATCAAGAAGCAAATGAGCGTAAGTTTTTTTTCCTTTGTTTGGACAAATGGTCTCGAACAAGTTGATCACTCTCTTGATCTCAGTGGAAGCCCTCGTGCAAGGATGGCAATTCCAAGTGGGTCTACGACGGCGTGTGCGACGATCCTCTCGTCTTTGGAACCCTACTTGGGCTAAGTGGTCCTCCGAAGCTCAAGGTGCAGAAGATACCTGTCAATGACTTTGACAATTTGCTTGGATCAATCAAAGCTTCTGCCAGGTAAGTCTGCCCTTTCAGCGTGTAGGCTATTTCCTGACGCCATCGCTGCTCACCGACAGGTACTCCAACCTCGGCCTCACCGGATCGCACGTCAATATTCGCTGGTCTGACGGTGGAGAGTTCAAGTTCAGTGGCACGTACGGCGTATAATGACATTAAGAACCTGGTTGCTTCATCGAACCCTCGCATTTTGCTGCTCGTACATGGACTTAACTACATACCCTGATTCAATGGATTGGTCAATATATACACAATTTTACGATAACTTGGTGTCAATTCGGCACTAGTCACTCGGCCAAGTCGGCCCTTACCACAATCGGTATAACTCCTGGTCAATAGATCAGTGACTCCTGAAACGAAAGACAAATGTTCCGAGTACTTGCCTCCAGTCGGGAGATTCCAAAGTCGATGTTCACAGACCCGAAGGAAAGCATCAATGAATCTATGGTGCGTTGTGATCGAAATGACTACGTAGAACAGTCAGCTCATCGTGCCACAGCGTGCATGAGAGGGTTTCGAACGCACACTGTTCCTCGTCATCGTTGAATATCATGTCTAGCACTTTCTTGGCACGGACGTCGAGTTCCCCAAACGTTTCCCGGATCTCGGGATCCCACGGTTCATCCTCTTCCACAAACCCTTTCTCGAACACATAATCCGGAAAGTCACTGGCGATCTCCGACATCTTGCGCCTCTTATCGCATGTCGACACGCCAATCCTCTCACGAGTATACTGCAACCCAGCCAGCCGGCAGTCGCCTGCTTGAGTACGCGGCGAAATCTCAAGACCAAACGGCCGAACCGTCGGTCAAAGCGAAAGCCCACCTCTACGATGGTGGTCTTCAGATCCGGCGCGATGAGTCCTTTGAACGTGATCTGGTGGGTCCTGATTGCGCGACGCAATGGGCTGCTATACAGTTTCTCCGGCAGAGGGATGCCGTGCTTGAGTTCCGTCTCCCACGCCCGATGGGCATCTTCTGCTTGCTCTACACCCAGTTCTGTAAGCTGGGGATCGGCTGTGATCGACGACAAGAAAACGAAATGAAACGAGATGGGTCAGAGACACGGACATGACTCGCGCGTGTGGAAACTCACGCCCCCACACATGAATCCCGTTGCCGTTGAGTCTCGTCCAGTGGCTGCAGTGCATCGAAAAGATGAGATCCGCCATACGTACGATCGATCTGCAGATCAAGCTTGCCTTATCCATTCCTGGGGTCATCGCGTTAGTCCAAAAACAATACACGATCAAATCAGAGGGTGAGGGTAGATGTGACGTGCCTCTGTGGTATATTGTTCCATCGCAACGTTGTCTGACGGAAAAGATGAGCAGTGGCGGATCGTGAGACCGCTGGAGGAAGCGCTATTTGATCAGGCAGCGACGCGACGTACGGTGTCCCTCGCCGTGCCTCCCCAGAAAGAAGACCTTGTAACGCGTTCCTGGGGGCGCGCTCGCATCCAGTCGCTTGATCTCGCTTTTGAACTTGGTCCATCGATCGGGGCCGTCATCCTTGAGCCCGAAATGCGGGGGAATCTATGACGAAAACGAAAACAAGCTCTTTCAAGCGTCCCGGCGGCGAACCGAACAAGGCTCACAGCCTGTGATAACGATAGGGACAGATGAGATCGGTGATCCTGTACGCTCGAGTGACCAAGGGGGTACACGTACTTTGCCCACCTCCCGTTCAGGATCGTCTTGGAGGAAGAATCCAGGTACGGTCTGGCAAAAGAGATCCGGGTTAGTAGGCCGTCTGAATCTGCATCACTGAACTGTACATACAGTGTAGCGTCGTGCTTCCATGGATCTGGCAGGCGATGTCGCTATCTATCAGATTTGTTCTGTTTTGAGCCTGCCGATCGCAGATCCGAGACAGAGAGGCTCGAGGAACAGTTGGTTATACAGCACTCTAATTTGGCTCTTTGTAACCATCCTATTACGGCGGAGAGCCGGAACTTAAAAGTCTACTCAATACTCCGCATCGAATCAAGCTCGGGTTTGAACTCGTTCGCCTTTTCGAAGCTCCGAGTCGTTGACTTGACCACTCCTCGGAGTCCTAGCCATGACCCACTTGAAGATCGTACGCGGTGCTTAGCATCCACTGGATCCCACCTACATACCATCTTCCGCTCGCCATTGTCGAATCTTCCCTTTCCCGTCTCCGCTTAAGACCTCCTTCCCGCTAGCGAGAAACGCGACCGAATACACCACATCCGGATGGTCAATTTTGATCAGCTTTGCGTCCCTTTGATCAACCGTGACGATACGGAGGGAGGGGTCCGCCAGTGTCTTCGCTCGTTTCCGGGTCTCCATGAATATTCTGCTTGATGGCCTCGTTTTTATCACCTTTGATAGGCATTTTTCCCTGGCTGGACTATGTCTTATCCACTTGCTCGCGGCTCTCGTTCTTCTACTTCTAGAAAAGTCTACTGGATTGCAATTGGCGATCGGCCGCCAAGCAGTGGAAAGAACCTGCCACCGCTCGCGTGATACGCACAACTAGCGGCCCGGGTGTCCCGCGTCCCGCGAACCCATATAACTAAACTAAAAAAAGGACCGCAAAAGTGAGCATATCCATCGTGTTCTCCATGGGAAAGTGCCGGATCAGTCGCTGTCCGCGGAGCACATATGTACTTGGACGCGCAAGAAACACCCGATCAACGTTCCACTCGATGGTGCCGCATCTAGTAGCAGTGGCCCTGTCTCATATGCTGAACATTTTAGACTCTGGGATATGCGCTCATAACGAATGAGATCCCAGCACCTTCTGCATGGCGTCAGGGCCGCAATTTGCCTTGAAACTCTGGACCGACGTGTCGTTTTAAAAAGCGTTCTGCGGTAATCTGAAAATTCTTGCGCAGGTTAGCGGATCCGGGCAACGCTGACACGGACAGAGCATTGAAACTCCTTTTGATACAAGTGGTCGCTGCTCGCAGATGAGTTGTGCCAGATTAGACGAAACTCGGCGGAAACTTGATGCTGACTTATCCTGGAAGGGAGTCCAGTTCGATCGAGGTCCGACGTCCCTTTGCCGCCCAGTGCGCAACGCCCGCTGATTTCCTTTCGCTCCAGCCGTGGCTTGGGCACTCCGAATCATAGACACCAAGGCCTGTCGAATCCCACATTAGCTCCGTGTGCCACGTTGATATGACGATAATATTTGGAGCCAGCATTCATGAGGCCGTATCGATCTAGCAAGCACCGCGCGGAGAGTTGCAATCTGATCCAACAGTCTTTGCCAATCCAAGCGAGTTGTGGGGGACAAAAAAGGAAAGGGAATGATGGACCCGACTTACGCTGCCAGGCTGATATTCACCCATGATGATAATCGGGCACGTACGGCCTGGGACCCACCCACATCAAGCTCAAGCGCTGACTTATGTATGGTAGGCATACTCCCGCGAAAATCTTGTCCAGGTATGTGACAAACGTGCGTGTCATGGCTCGTCGCTGCAAACACAGCAAGCTTGACGTAGGGGAAATATGAAGCAGTGCATGTGCGAATATTCTTGCAGCTGCGCATCAGATGTTTCCGCTCCAGAAGGCTGTACGATTGTCTAAAGTATTTCCCAAGGCGCAACACGCGCAGTCAGCATCTTTATGGAGATGCGGGGACGTTGTATCTGCTTGCACCACAAACGCGATGCGTCCAATTGGTCCTCTATGTGCTTTTTGTTCTTACCAAAGGCAGTGTGACAAAGCGACCGTGTCCTGGCCATTTCTTCGCCTGGACATGATCGCAATTGGCAATTAACAGAAAGAAACCACCATTATTGCGCCATGATAAGTTGAGCAAGAGAGAAATGGGGAACCCATTTCCAAGCGCTGTAAATTGTGTATTCAGTGTCATCAAACCGTTGTTCTGATCGCATAATCTCCCATCTACAATAGACCCCTTAGGCCACTTCTAAAATCCCTGTCAATGAACTCAAACACGTAAACGTGATGATATTCTTGAACACTTGAACTAGCTTACCTCTGCCTGATGAAATGCAACAGCGTGTTTCACATCCTACGGGAGGGCATCGAGACATACCTAATTCCACGTGATAAACAGTGATCAAGTCATGGTGATATATGCCAAGTCATATGCCAGATACTTTTCTCGACGGTCCTCGTCCTCAAGCACACGACCAGTCTTCGAATTTACTCACGTTCGAGTGCGATCATCTCTCTCGTCCAGTATTGGGCACAATCCGATATCATCCATAACTACGCGGGATAGTTTCAGAAAACACACAAACAAAGAGAAGAGGACGAAGGCGATAGAAAAGTCCCAGATCTCTTCAAACAGACTCAGTCCATCCCGCTCGGATCAGCGTCGACCAGACTATACTGTCTCATCAGCGTGCACTCTCCACCATTCTCTAGGTCGATGTTGTACGCATAGAAATAGCCCTCAGAGGATATCACCATCACCTGCGGAAGAGTCCTGTAAAGCCGCACATGCAAGCCAACCAACGACGGAACGCGGAGCCGCAGTTTCAAAAAAAAAAAAAAGTGAGTAACCCAGTCGACGACGGCGGAACGAAAAGATACCGCACTAAAAACGAAAATGAAATGTAGGCTCACCCGCTCAACCCAACCACGCAACGCGCCCCGCTCGTCGGCAGCCTCAAGAACGCGAAGTCGCGCGTAGGTTCCCACATCTCCGTGAGCGTGTTCGGTAGATAGCCACCGACGGACGTCGAGATGGACTTGGTAAGGTGCAGCGACCGCCGTCGGATCACCGACGACACGCTATTGCCGCTCTTCTTAGTGCGCTCGTCCACGAACGAGTCATAGTCGCCCGTCGTCCGCCCATCTTCAGGGTCCCGGCTGTCGACAGATTCCATTGGACTCGAGGGTCGGTCTTTCTTCGTCGCACCCGTACCCCCGGTACTGATGCCCCCCGAGCTCTGCCGAGGCCCAAGTTTGAATATGTGGACGGTGTCGTGAGCGGAGCTGACGGCAAGCAGGCTCCCGACCGCATTGAACGACATGCTGTAAATCCTGGCCTCTCGCGTGCCCCTCCGGAATTGCCACAGCCGTTCAGCAGTGGGGATGCTCCACACGCGGATGACGGTGCCTTTGTCCGACGCTGTCGCGAGGAGAGTTCCTGATGGGGAGATGGTCAGCGCAGAGAGCGGTGATTTGTGCGCGCGGATGATGTTGGAGAGCGTCAGGGTGGTCGTGGAAAACAAGAGGACGTCGCCGGTTGCGGGTTGCGGTGGCACGCTGGGAGGAGACGTCGATGCAGGGGCCGACGTCGAGGGGGATGGAATGGGCGAAGGGTATGCTAGGTACGAGTGCTCCGCGTTTGGAGAAAGTGCGCATATCGCTGTGCAGAACGAAGATGAGTGCGGCACGAACGGAGTTAGGTGTTAATATTTACCGTCTGGATTAGGTGCTGTTTCGATAACGTGTAAAAGGCGCATATTGGATATATCGTAAATGTAAATTTCGGTCTCAAGAACGATAACAAGGGTCTTGCGGTTCAGCTTCACGGCAAGGATGGAAGAAGGGAAGAGGAGCTCGCAAATCATCGATTGACGCTAGGACGCGAGAATTTGAGATGATTAATGAACAAAGTGAGTCGAGATGGAATGTTCCAACACACCTTCGTATTCACGATTTGCAACTTGCGTGGACTGGATTGAGGTTGATCTGCAGCACCGACGAGAGCGATGAGCGAGGTGCAGAAGAGCATCTCCACGATTCCGCGTGCACCATCGCCTAAATGTGTTCCGTTCGCGTTTGAATGACAGTTGCACGAGAGGACGTTGAGGACGCACTCATGGTATAGACTCTCCCGAAAGGATCACAATTAGTGATGCTATAACCTTTGCGAGTACCGACTGATATGCATCTACGAAGACAAATAAGTAACTCTGACGGCGAAATGAGCTTTTGTTCGTACGAATAGTCTTGGTTGAAGTTTGCAAAGAGCATGTTGGGATTCGTTTTCTCTGCCATCGTTGTGGTCGGCTTGGGTAAGTAACGACTCAGTTCCAAGTCAAGCTGGTCGAGCCTCCCACTTTGGAAAGCGGACAAACAAGCAGCAACAATTATTCCCAAAGTAAGTGAACAAAGAATTGATCCGAATAACTCTTTGCACAGTGCGTGTCATTCTAATATCTAATCTAAATACACGCATCTGGCTCTCGGGATCACCGCAGGCTAACCCAAAGTATTCGCCAGGCTGTCTTGAAACATAAAATAATAATAGTTATACGATCAACGGCAGTTGAGGCCATGTGTTCCGTAGTTCGGAGGATCGTTACGATTCGTAGGACTCGACATACTTCTCGAGCGTAAGCAGGTCGTCCATCTTTGCGAGCCTTGTCAGCTGTCACACATAGGCAAGATGACTCGAAGGCATACCTCCTTTGGTTCAGACAATTTAATCTTGCAGAGCCAGCCTAGTTGGTCCAGTTCAGAACAAATAACATCTGCCGTTCGGGATGCATACCTTTATCTTCCGGAGAACGATTCACCAGGCCGGGTTCGTCTTGGAGTTTTTCGTTTATCTCGAAAATTTCGCCCGAGACGGGAGCATACTGCACACACACACACACACGACACTCAGTATCCTGACATTGGACGAAAGGAATCCACGTAAACGATATCTGAAGCAGCCTTGACGCTCTCCACGGCACCAATCGCGTCTACGAAGGACGAGTCTCATTTCAGCCGCATTAATTTCGTGATGCGTACAACGCGGCTTACCTCCCTGGGAGATCTTTGACCCTACGGTGGGAAGGTCAATGAAAACAATGTCTCCGAGGGTTTCCTGAGCGTGGTTGGTGATGGAGATGGTACCCAGGCTCGTAGTATCGTCGAAGGTAACAACCTCGTGTTCTACTGTGTACCTTTTCGCTGGTCACAGAATGCGTGTAACTTGATGGTTAAAGTGATCCGGGAACAGCAACGCACTGACAATGGTCCGGTGGGATGGGAGACGGAAGGCCTGAGGAGAACAGAGTTCTCTTACAACTGCAGGGCGAAGAGAAGTCGAAAAACGACCAAGAACGGCTTGACGAGCGACGGCGGCGAACATGACAGACTAGCGTACACGAGAAATTCAAGAAATTTACCGGCTCATTGCGGAAACGGGAATCGCGTCAGGTTTGTGCTTATTTGTCTGCCTTCCAAAGTGGGAGGCTCGACTTGGTGGCACGACGTCTACTTCGCCCAACATATTCAAGCTCTGATGTGTAGGGCCCGGGATTTTCGGGGAACAGCAGTACAGGAAATTCTGGAACGATACGATGGTGCTACGACTTGTTTGTGGACGAGCGCTCCTAATAATAAGCATGAAGAACAGAAGCAGCGTCTATTCGCCATGGCAAACACACTCGCGACGCGACGGAGATGCGGCAGTCTGCGCGAGGAATTACGTGTTCTTGAGGCGATCGACGAAGCATGGTCGGTTTGAGCGGGTGAGCGTTTATTTCCTCCGTTTCTTTGTTTTCTACATCCAATGTTCGACTTGAGTCACGGTGCATTCACTCGCTATATTGTGGAGATGCTTATTATTTTTCCTTTCATGCAGATCTGATCTGTCTTGTGCGGCGATACTTTTAAACTCTGAGATTGAACTGCACTACAACTGAGATCCGAACTCTTCCAACTTGAAGTAGTCTCGAAACTCAGGGCGGACGTGTCGTTTGAGGAAGCGCCGAGGCTGAACACCTGAAGTAGCTCAACAATGACCGGAGGACACTTGTAAGACACCTCATAGCTTGGTTAAGGGCTACATCAAAACGTTCAACGGACGGTCCACCGCGGAGACCGCAGACAAAACTCGGCAAAAGGATTGCACCACCATCGCCCTTGAAGGGAATCCAGCTCGATCGAGGTCCAACACCCGTGATGCTGATGCTGTAAGCACAACCATTGGCCACCCCCAGTGCGCAGCGCCACTGATTTCCTTTTCTTTTCCCCGAGGTTCTAACAGAGTGGCTCCAGATAAGACTTTGACGAGTGCGGTGTGCATTTCAGGTCATTCATAGAAGTCGGATCTCACCAGCTCCATGCTCCACGTCGATATGATGTGATGTGGAGTCGGTGTACATTCGGAGCTGTTCAGCGCCAGTGCAGGTTTACTTCACAACGAAGAGATCCCATCGATCGAGGCGCCGCCAATAATGTGCCTGCCATTTATCAGCGATTTGATTCATGGTTCGTCTTTTCCCAATCAAGGTGGGCGTTCGACAAAAAATAGGAATCGGACGTACGCCGCCCCACTGGGCGCGCATTTCAGGACCCATATCAACTCAAGCGCTGATTTACTCGGAAATGATCGGCGTTCTTGTTCAAAAAGAAACGAAAGTATGTGTCAAAAACAATGCAATTTCTAGGATTAAAAGATAATGCAGAGCATGTGCCATTCTTGCGGCTGTGCGTCAACCAGTCTGAAGGCTGTACGATTTGTCTGGTTTCCTAAAGTGCAGCACGCGGACGCACCCGGCGTCTTTATTGAGATGCGGGCACGTTGTACCCCATCCGCATGCTTCCACCCAAACGTGATGCGACC
This sequence comes from Leccinum barrowsii, assembly GCA_038092195.1. Lineage (NCBI taxonomy): Eukaryota > Fungi > Basidiomycota > Agaricomycetes > Boletales > Boletaceae > Leccinum > Leccinum barrowsii. The sequence goes on from JBBPPY010000321.1 coordinate 13,062, forward strand.
ATCTCGGTGGTTTGCGTGCCTTTGTTCCGACCGAGGTCAGTGCGCAACAATAGTGATGGCGGCGTACTTCCATATGTACAGCAGTCAGGCACGTTTGAATGACTTTCCTTGATTCTCCGACTCGGGGACAAACCAGCGCACATATGCTTATACATATGTCACTACTAATGCATCAGGAAGAAACGAGCGCGATAACTGCACCAAGGTAACGTGAACGGGAGAAAAATGGGGTGCCCATCGCCAGGCGGAACAAGCATGTATAGCCGTCCGCTATTCAGTACTTGTCGTAAAGGCGACGTCCTGATAACGTAGTTCCTCTTCTATGATAGATCCCCTGGCGCTGACCACTGCCATCCTTGTCAATAATTCATGATCAGATAAATCAACTTGATATCGTTTAGGTAAAATTCATATTCATAGACGAGCCTACCTCTGAATCCCATGGGGATACGAGCTCATTTATCTGGGGGGGCCCGGATCGAAGCCAGGCCACGCCACGTAATAGAGACACTGTGACCTTGATCAAGATGATAATATATTATCTTCAATTGTACGCCAGGGTGGCCGCCATAGAATTTCAGATACCCATCTTGATATCAATCATCCTCCAACACATGAGTAATTTTCGAATTTCATCATACACGTCTCTCGGGGGAAGGATACAAAGATAAGCGCCACAGACGCCGTCTTATGCGGCAGGTTGATTGCAGAGCGTACGCCGGTGGAATCATTGATGTGACCCAGTTGCGGCGAGCTGCCAGCGCCCCAACTTTCAATCTTGAGTGACCGTAGTAACTATTGGGCTCGAGTTTCAAAAGGTTCTCCTGTCCAAGTCACTTCGTCAGAGAGCGACATGTGTAGTAAGACTCGGAATGAGACCTACTGGTTCCATATAGGAATGTCATAGACGGTGTCAGTTATTACTAGTATTTACATACGTAGCACCGTCTCCACTCGCCGCCGAATTTGAATCGTCCGGCCTGGACCAAGTGGCAGCCCTGACGACTTGTACTCTTTGATGCTGAGAAGTCACGGTGAGAAGTGGGACTCGGACGGCGTCAGTGTGTAATTAACGAGGCGAAATAGCTATGTAGTCACGAGCCTCGCCACCATTCGGCTCTCAGATCTCATCATCCATCACGATAGCACGGCACCCCCGCAAGACACGGAAATACAGTAAGTATTATACGTACAAGCAGCAGCCCCATTCGGGACGCTGTGGGAGACTTCTATCCCGTTCGACTTCGATTCACATTTATCAGCAAAAAGTACAATGTATAGAAGTGAACGGCGCCGGCTATCGAGACGCGTAATTACTATCTGATCTGATCGTGGTTGGCTTGGAGCTGTTTCCCAACGCAGTCTTTACATCATAATGTCTGAGCTGACGGTACAAAAGTAACAATAACTCACCCACACTAACCGAGATGAGTCTACTCATTGAATCGTCCGTGGAATTTCTGATTCAGATAAGCTTAAGTTTCGAATTTAACCTCGCATCCAATGACATCCATGCATGGAAGTGGCAAATTGTATGGTCACGAGGAGACGATGGTTCAGCTGGTCCGTCGGTAGCTGTCTCCCTCGACACATGTACTAGCACATTCGAGCTACATGCTTGGTATGCATTGGTCACCAAGCAAACCAAACTGCATAGAAATATAATATCAACGTGCACGGGGTTAGTACTACTCGATGATTGCAACAGCGACATGAAGCAAAGCTACGGTATTACTGATCAAATAATGTAAGCAGAATGCCAGAGATCAAAACAAAAAGAGGAAGAAAGAGAAAGACAAACGCGTACGCCAGAAGCGTCCGCCCCTATGCCACATCACGAGGCTACGTGTAACATGCATGCAATGATACGATACGATGTCCGACTGACAGCGGCCGACTGCTCCGAGCAGCCAAGTTTCGGTCGATTTATGCAAGACTCATCCACATCCCCGCTTCCGGGACCTTGCTTCGCGCCTGGAGAATCTTGAACGCGCGCCTCCGACCGCGTTCTTCGTCTCCCAAGTTCGCCCTGTTGTGTTCGTCGTCGCTCTCACCTTCATCTGCGTGTTCTGCTTCCCCGGCGACAAAATCAAGCGCACCGGGATCTATAGCTCTGGACCGATCTCGTTCCGCATACGAAGCCATACGCAAGCTGGTTGATGACGTTGTATGTCGCCTATCGTCTGGAAAGGCAGAAACGATCATCTCTGCTCGGTTTGCAAGTGATGTTTTGGGTTGATATGACGCCAACGACAGCGGCTCTCTCTGGCGAGATAATGGACTAATTTCGATGGGCAGTGACGCCGGGAACGCAGCGTTTGCCAGAGACCACCGGATATCTTGTGTTTCATTTAGCCTCGGATCACCAGCGTTGACCGGCAAAAACTTACCCCTGGAATTGCTCCAGCCATCGTCATCCGTGTCGTCTCCCACTCGTGCGGGGCCATCCTCGGTCTCCTCTGGTATTAGGGCCCCAGGAACGCCATTCCGCCGCCTACTCACGAACAGCTGCCAAGCCTTGCTATTTCGCTTCCACGCCCTTCGATGGCTCGGGGTATTTGCCGCGACTAACCGTAATATTTCCTCTTCTTGTGGATCCAGTTGTTGTTCAGGGTATTCGAGTTGGGCGGCCCGTGATACTAAAATGGTTGGTGTAGGACGAGAGGCTACGCTGGCAGCCTGTTCCTGGTTAGCACCAGATTGGAGGACGGAATAGGCCGGAAGTGACGTGGGCCGAAGGGAGGAAAGCGATGCTGGCAGAGCCCCAACTTGAACGCTCGCGACGCGGTGACGTCCTCGATGCCGTGATACCTGAACATTCTCGACGAATGGAAGAGCAGGCGCCGCATCCGAGGACTCGGGATCACTAGTTGCATCGTCCAAGTCAAATATCAGTTCTATGCAGGTCGTCAGTTCCCAGCGACAAGTGGAGACCAACAATAACCCTTACCCTCGTCCCTATGAGATTCAAAATTGACGCCAGAGTCCGCTCGGTCATCCGTGGCGTCCTCCGCCTTGATGTCAAACTGTACCCTCTTTCGTGGCGTCCCGTCCGTAGGTGATCTCACGTCCCGGTCGGGCTTCCCCGTCCGATGTGCAGGAACTTCTTCGGCCTCTTTGGCTGGAGTGGTTGCTTTCGCGGCATTTGAATCCCCTCCCTTCTCTTTTGCGGGCTCAGCGGTCTTGGGTGCCCTTTCCCTGCTGACGTCCGGTGGCTGCCGACGTGAACGAGCCACGTCGTCTTCCAAGATCGTGAAATACCTAAAACTGACAGCTGTGTCCCTCGCCTCATCCATACTCCGTTTGAAAGGTTGCATAGCAGTGTCACCGTTCAGACGCGGAGACAATACCGGGGAAGAGTGCAGAGATGACGATACCGAACTCTCCGCGGAGCCAAGGGAGGAAGGATGAGACGAGTACGGAGGGGGTGATCGGGGACTGTCGCTTGAAGATCGTTCATGCGCCTGCATCGGCTCTTGCATGCGGACTTGATGGAAGAATCCAGAGGTCGCCAATGATGCTGAAAGAGAAGAAACCCTGGGATGTGAAGATGATGGAGACAAGACTCTCGGGGCAGTGCTTGGGGTCGGGACGAAATTTCGAACGGAAACCAGGGGCGACCCAGGGGCTCCAGCCATGGATAACGAGAGACCGCGGGAAGTATCCCGCCTCCTCGTTTCCCCGGCTTTGGGGCCTAATTGCCTCTCCACCTCACACAAGTTCTCGACGAACCCACGCCAAAGCTGCTCCACGTCATGTCGTAGCGCGTCATCCGCTTTCTCTAGTTCTGCAAGCTTATCTCGGACGATTGAAGCTATTTGCTCCTCTGTGGATGATCTACGATGTTCGGAAGCCTTCACAGCGATCGACGACAGATGGGCGAAGACGGGATGGGAGGGTACGAAAGGTGCTGGGGGAAAGAGTGGCTTCAAGTTGTGCAAGAAAGGCCCCGCGGTAGCGTTCGTCTGCGTACAAGGATCTTGAGGACTTTCGAGGGTCGGTTGTGTGTGAGTCACGGGCGGAACCGTGTTCTGAGGTAAAACGATGCCAAAGGCCGACGAATACGTAGACGAAGACGACAGTCGCGTAACGTCCTCGGCAAGCTAAAACGGTGACATGGAATCATGAGTCAACGGATCACTGAAGCAACAGTCAACGTTGCAAGCACGACATGCTGTGTCAGCAACGGACAAAGCATTGCGATCTCCAACGGTTACGCATGCCATTATGGAAACAAACAAACAAAAAAAAGTACGGAAGCACAAGGGAATTGCTCCCGTCGATGTTCCGAAAAATGGACGTGAAGCGATCGACAAGCCACTCACAAGACAGTCATTGTGCACTTCGATCCACCCACAACTGCTGAGGAGGGTTTCCTGCTCGACCCAGTCAGGGGAGGGGAGTAGAGGGCCCTCCTGGCGATCTACATCGGATGCGACGGATTGAAGGACGCGATATGCCAAAGTCTGGCAGAGAAGACAAGTGAGCGTCGTAAATCGGATGCATCGAGGCGAGTCCGCGATGGGCGGGCCCATTTTCCTGGTCCTCATGGTGACTTGAGGATGGACCTGGAGTGAAAAACACAAAGGATCGGTTGTGAAAAGAAAATGGGTGTCTCGGTGCGACCTACGATGGAGACGCCCTGTTCACCGACGTAGGTCAAGGTGTATTCCGAGTCACCAGCTGCAGCCATGAGAAAATCGGGAGGCTTTTCTGCGTGAGGAGGGTGCCATATGCGAACATTGAGACATTTGCAAGCTCTCGAAGGTTTTTTGTTGTTCATGAGGAGAGAGATGGTGGGTGATGGGAAAAGCAAGCGACCAGCGTTTAGTACTTAGTAGCCGCGGTGCAAGAGACGAGTTTGCAGCGGATTAGATGAATGTCCGGTGCCGTGAGTGCATGTTTCGCAATCCAAAAAAGGAGATATGAGTATACAACTCTCCCACGGTCACACATATTTTCTAGATTTACGTAATTTAATTTTCGTTGCAGTTTTCGACATTTTTAGGTTGCCTTTCTCAAACAAGACCGCGTGTGGGACTCTGCAGGCACGAGAGATACATAAGTAATGCACTACAGCAAGGACCCTACAACACCGTTGCCGCTCTTTGCCTACTTATCCTTCTTCGTCTCTCCGTTTCCGTCAGCCTTCACGGCATCTTCAGCCATAACTTGTCCATATTCGTTCACCCGCTTAGGATCGATGCGATATATCCACCGCTGTGCATCGACGTTAGCCCGGCGCTCTGCGTCATAGATAGCGCGCCACTGCCCACCTGGTACAAGAATACCAAAAACACAAGGTCATCCCGGAAGCACGCGAGCCGGTGGAGTGTTGGCATCTTGATACAGAACCTGCAGTGGTCATTCCGTGAATTCCGTGCACCATGTGACCGCATGGCAACAGCGTGATTCTTACGCAAACAGATCATCAACCACCGTCGACAGTGACTTATAAATCATGGCCTTCATCGGCATATGAGCTACGCTCTGCGGTTCGGCAATAAGAAGCCGCATTCGACCCAAAAAATATAGCAACGACGGACCTTGAGCTTATAATTGATAATAAGCTGAGGCACCAGTTGTGCCTAGCGTAAACGGTTGTCGTCACAAAATCCTTGTCAACGCGAATGAAAAAGGACTCACAAATCCGAACATATACACAAAAGAGGTAAGCGTCGAGATGATATAGCTGTACCAACCCCTGTGCGTCTCATAAACGAGCGAGTAGACACTATACGCCATAAGTAGCGGTATAGCCACATAGGAAACATATCGGAACGCAAGCTTGTCGTATCTGCATAATCCACGTTCAATATTAACGTCAGACACCCGCTCGAGGCGGGGTTTTCAGCCCACTCACTGTTGTGTCCTTTTTTCGTCCTCGCTGAGAACATGCTTATCTGATCATGTTTGTAGTGGCAAAATAGCAAACACGTGTTCGAAGGTCGTACCTTTTATGCTCAGCATATAGGGGAAAGTTGAGCCGGCAGGTGAAGCCACGATTCTGATATCAACCGCTTTTGTGATCTAGCTCGCGAGGGTTAGCACATGCGCAATAATCGCTCACGTAACGTGACTTGCCTTCCAAGCTTCGATAACAACACCCATGCCAGAGCCAAGAAGAATCATCCAACTCGTGTCCGCGTTGTTGTCGATGAGGTACAAGAGAATCACGATCTGGACAAACACGTTGGTTATGATCTGAGATGTACCACACAATTAGCATGAGTTTATCCATTGGGAGCGACAAGTGTACCGTTCTGCGGGGTCGAAAATAACAATTAGAACCAGCGCAATGCGATGTCAATTATGCTCACCTGACTGACACCCCCACAAGTTCCTTTCGTTTACGCCAATGTGACACATCGGACTTGAACGCCAACATCTCAAATCTACACCCGTTAGCCAGGCTAGCTGACGCCAATCTTAGCTGAACTCACACCGTATGCAAGATGCTGACTGTTGCAGTCAATGCCAGGAACCATGGATTGGTCTCCAGCAACATCCTCTTTACTTCATCTAACTCAGTGCCGGTGCCACCACCTTGCTGCTTTATTGCTTCATCGAAGCCGTGTGTCATTGATGCGAAAATTTGAAATTTAAAGTATGACATTGGCTGGAATGTTATCTGCAATGGGACGGTAGGGGTTGTAGTGTTAATTTCCGTGAGGTGCGATCGCAGCGACCAGAAGTCATTAGAGAAGACAATTGGTTTGTAAAACCCTTGCGTTCCAGTGGTATCCCTTGCTCCGGGAACAAGGTGGATATCTTTTGCACTGTTAGCATTATGATGTCTGGTCAGCAAAAATGCACTCACGTTCGGATACAACCGGCGGCAATTTTTCAAATGCAAGTGCGGTCCCATCGGAGATGAGGGCCAATGTCAGGTTCTGTTAGTATTAGATATTAATCCCCTGGTTGCGTGGCTGATTAGTGAGTGGCGGCGGCGCACCCTGTACCAATGGGAAACCACCACATCTTCCTCGATGACCTTACATGGTCAGATTAGAAGAACGAAGGAGTGCCTCAATGAAATGAATACCTCTTCCTCCACATCCTGTGTACCATCAGAATTGCTCAGAAGGTTCTTCTCCTTGCGTGCCTTGGCCTTGGGTAGATACCTAGTCAAAACTGAGTCACAAGTCAGCGAGATACTCATCTCAGCAAGGTTTGCAGAAAAAACCTACGTTTACGAACGTGGTGTACCGACCGGGGGTCAAACAATGAATTCGACGGGTCAGGGCTAGCACCCTCTTTGGTAAGGAAGACATCCGCCCAGAGAGATGCATTACGTTGGACAGCCTGGATAGGGTTGGCGAATGAATGCGAACGACGAATTTGGCTAAATACCTCAGGTAGGGTAATGTCAAGGGACTCGACTCTATGGTCATTCCAATCTCCAAAGGTAATGTTCGACCACACGAAAGCAGGTAAATCTTTGTCTTGATCTTCTCTCCATCCGGACGTCCACTGCCGCGAGAACACGTCACCGTTGGGTGAGGTCGAAAAATATACGTGCATGTCGAGCGGCTGTTGTAGCGCCCACGCAGGGTGGATCTGTTGTGGGGGGAGAAGGTGTGGGTCTACTTGACCGGCGACAATAGGCGCTCCGCCCTCCGAAGAGACAACCGGAGGCGCCTGAGGCTTGGAAGGGGCAAAGAACTTCAGCGCTGAAAAGAATTCAATTCGAGTTGACCCAGGCAAACATGTTCTTGCACTGACCGAGTTGTGACAAGGCCCATATCAGGAACACTTGCTGCAGTACGAAAAGGTACGAGGGTCAGAACAGAAGCAAATACGTGGAGGTGTCGTACCTGTACTGCGCTGAAAACCTTGCGGAACATGCCATTCTCCTCCTGGGGAGGTTGCTGCGCGCCTTGTCTCGCAACTGGTTCAGGCATTTCGTGAACCCGGGCTGATGGTGGTTATGGTTTACGTTCCGGAGAGCACTTGAAGCCAACTTATTGAAGCTCCCACGCGTCACGTCTACTTACATACTGCAACTCGATGACCATCAGCGAGCCATTTCAGCTCTATCTCAGCAGTACTCACTCGCGAAAGTTCGAGAGAAAGGAGAAGGACGTCGAATTAGAGGCCCTATACGCCTCATACAACCCTGGCCTTCCCGGTTATGCCACAGTGACCGCACAGGGAGACGGAATTCACGTCTGGGACGTCAGTAAAAAATCACTTCGTCGGTACTGAGGCCAAGTCTAATCCACCCAAGTGCAGCTCCGGAACCTTCATGCCGTCGCATCGTTTTCCGTTGTGAATAATGTCATTTTCGCGGTTCCTTCATTCAGCCTCACCATATCAGAGGGCGGAGACAAGTCAATCATTAGCTACACCGTCGCGCAATCTGCTCCGGACATCGAACAAGATCATGGGCGCGCTGTCTGGATCATACGACAAGGCCTTTCTGGTCCAAGAGCTACCATTAGCCGGAAGATTGTCGTGATTGTACGCCGTTTCTGCTCTCCTAACGCGATGTCGTTTCCGACGCCATCCTAGCTCCCTGACCTGCTTTCTCGAATATGTGGCACGGGCCACAGCACAGTGCCGCTATTGATAGTGTCAAAGAATGGGAAACTCTCCATCGCGGGCATCCGTGTGGACATAAAAAGTCAGCTTGACTGGCCAGGGGAACGCAAACTCTTGGAAACTTTTGTTTTCCCTCGAAAACTGTGCAGCTTCGTGCAGGACGACGACACGGACTCCCATAGCAGTGTTGCTGTCGTTTGCTGTCAAAGCAGCATGACATTGCAAGTACGACTCGCGTTCTTAGGAGAGGAAATCGTTCCGATCGGAACTTGCGAAATACCGATAGCAAGCCCGAGCGAAGAGGAAATAGTCATACTGGCCGTGACCTGCAGCCCGTCGGGGGTTCTCAGTTTTTTTGGTGTGTCTTCCATGCTGGTCCATATAACAGACGATTGTATAACATGTCACAGACTCGCGTGGAATATGTGCGACATACCAACTTGATTATCTAAATTCATCCCTCGTCTCGACCCCCATCTTTGAAAACCTCCACTTTCGGGGATTCACGTTTCTCAACACCCGAAAGCTTGCATCAAGGCAAAGCTTCGCCGCCGTGTCCTTGGGCACTTCTATCGTCCTGCTTGCTGCTGAGATCCATCAGACACAAGATATATCTCTTCAATTGTGGGACTTGTCTTTTGGAGTGCTTTTAGCGGCACAGTCAATGCCTGTCCCGTCCAAAATCCATCTATCACATCTAAGCCTCACTGTTACCGATGAAGGACAAGTACTCTTGACTGTGTCTCCAGCACGGCCAGAAGATAGACAGCGTTCCTCGATATACGTTGTACCCGTAGACACACCAGTCAAGTCCACTCTCGCCACTGCACTCGGGAAAGCGGACCAGACAGCCGAGTGGCTAGTCCCGAAAATTCGGGAATCCAAAAACGAGGACGAATCGGACAAAATAATAGCCGATGTTCAGGCCTTTTTGAACAACAGCAACAACGCACAAAAGGCCGAGAAAGCGTTCTTGGCGTGGGTTGACTCACATAGTGTAAGGGTACTATTTTCTAAGGCGACTTTGTCACTGATAGCGGCACAGTCGAAAGAGGCAGCTCTCGGTTATGAGTTTGTCAAGAAGATGCTCAATCTTATCCTGTCGCCAGTGGCATCGACCAAACCCCCATATACTCCCCGCATAGTCCGATGCATTCTTGAAAACGCGGTCGTCAGCACTATCACACTCGACGGCCGGCTTATTACGATGCTACGCCAACGAGGTGACTGGGTAAGAGTTTTTCCGTCGTTTTCCCCACACTTTTTGAACCATACGTGACATCCAGGAAAATGTGATGTTTGCCCTGACAATAGTCAAGGATGTCTCCGAGGACGAACTGATGGCTGCGGCCAAATCCCTAATTGATAGCCACCACAAGCGGGAAAATGCAATGGACGTTGACGCAACAGAGGGCTACGTACCCCCTCTTTGGTCCTATCTTTTCGCGTGTGTGACATATCCATTCTCACCTGCCCCGATGCGCCTGGCTATTTGGAGACACCTATCTGACGCCCAAGATCTTGTCGAGATCCTAGAGATACTGGGGAATTGGATACACGGAGACCAACATGAAGTGGAGGGCCTGCTCACGTCCTTAGCCACGAACACGCAGGTGCCGCCTACCAGGGCTGATCTCCCTCCCTATCCCAAGGTATTCCAGCCATGCGTGTTTTTATGATATGGCAGACGTTTACTCGTTGACAGGTGATCGCTTTCCTTCGAGTACTGCTCGATGCGTCGTTCGTCGCTCTCCTCCAGTACCAGCCTTCGCACGATCTGTTGCGCCAAATCCTCTCTTATATAGAGCCCGAGATCAGCTTTATAGATAGCATGGAGCCGCTGCGTGGGGTGCTGGAACCGTTTGCGAAGGCTCAGACCCTGGAAAAGAAGGGTGTAGCCAAAGAGACCCCGACAGAGTGGAGGAGGCGGAAGAAGCAGCTTGAACAGCAAGCTGGTCCGGGTGTTGGCTTGTATAGACTCGAGGAGCTTATGATCTAGATGCGGCGTGCCACGCGGTGGGCGCTGTTCGGGTTCGTTCCGTACTATTACTTGGTAACCGTCATTACCACCGGTGCCATAAACTCTGTTCACTCAATGATGAGCTCTACGGTCAAGGTACTGATCATCACAGGTATGCTAGTTACCTCCGCCTCCATCACCAGGTACATGAAGGGGCTCACCAACGTTGAGTGAGTGACAGCGCGTCGTCGGGTAAGAGTCAAGATCTGTCGGGCCCTGAGATCCAAAAGATCCTCCGGGGCCACGGCTACCAAAACATCACCACCACCATTCTCCCAGACGATGAAGCTCAGATCCGCCAGACCGTGCAGGATCAGTCCGAGCGCGGCACTGCAGACTGGATCATCACCACGGGCGGGACTGGATTCGGCGTGAGGGACAGGACACCCGAGGTAGGTACTCCGTCCTGAATCCTGGATCGTGATCGTGAGCGGCGTCAGGGTGCGAGGGCCCGTGTCTATGTTCCTGCTCCCTTTCCTCCCCTTCCCTGCCTCTTTTATCCCCCTTGGTCCTCGGCGGGCAAGCGACGGACGTTGAACTTATCGCTCCGTTAGTCGATATCACCCCTGATCGAGCGCCATGCGTCGGGGATCGTGCATCTCCTGCTCTCCGCGTCGATCAAGCACACGCCGCTCGCGGCATTGTCAAGACCGATCGCGGGAACGGTCAAAAACACCCTCGTCGTGACTCTCCCCGGGAGCGTCAAGGCCGTGAGAGAGAACATGGAAGTGCTTCTGGGAAATGGCGTCGTCGCCCATGCGATCGATCTCATCAAAGGAGGTAGCGGCAAGCAGGTGCATGCCGCGCTTGGGACGAGTCACACCCCAACACAAACCTCGGCTTCGAGTGCGTCCGATGACCATCACCACCGTCACCATCATCACCACCACGAAGGACACAGAGCCCCTCAACCTAGGACACTGCTCTCGCATGATCCGTCTACTCCTGGTGAGTGAACAAGAAAGATGCCACGTCAATAGGCGCAGTGCAGACGTATTCCGCAGCTCCAGGCCGACATCGCGTATCGCCGTACCCACAAATCAGCCTCGAGGCAGCGCTGCAACTCATTTCGACCGAGATCAAATCGATAGGGCCGCTCGAGCTCCCGGTTCGTCACATCACCCCTAGAAGAACGTGTCACATGGGCTCATGCGCAGTATAGGTCACCCCAGCCCTCGCAGGGCACGTTCTCGCTGAGGATGTGTACGCTCCAAAGGACGTACCGTCTTTACAGAGTACTAACGTGGATGGATATGCACTGCGATGTGAGATGCCCAATACGATCCCACTCGGAATGGTTGCTTGACACACTAAATTGACAGCCACCGATCCTCCCGGCGTGTATAACGTGGTGACGTGGAAGACACATACACCTTCAGAGGACGTCCCACGAGGGTCGATATTCCGCATCAACACAGGCGGACCGCTCCCTGCTGGAACGGATGCGGTCATCATGGTAGAAGACACAGAGCTCATATCTGCCGTCAAAGACCGGGGCCAAGATGTCGAAGAGAGTCAGGTCAAGACGCTCGTGCAGGTACCCAAGGGGGAAAACGTGAGACCCCCAGGATCGGACGTACGCACCGGAGACTTGGTGTTGCAGAAAGACGACATGATCACGAGTCTGGGAGGAGAGATCGGTACGCTAGCGTTCGTCGGACGAAAAAAGGTCGGTTGCGCGTTGCGCATTTTTTGTGGAATATCCTTGAGACGTTTCCTTACAGGTCAAGGTCTATCGCAAACCCGTCGTGGCTCTTCTGAGCACGGGGAACGAAATTTTGGACTTGCAATCTCCAACCCAACTCCCCGGCGACGGATGGGGAGGGATATACGACACGAACCGCCCCTCGCTGCAAGCGACACTTGAAGGGATGGGGTACGAGGTCGTCGACCTCGGGATAGTGCCCGACGAGTGAGACCGCGCAATCGAGACCAAAAAAATACTCAACTTATTTATTCAATGATCCCCAGCGTCAACGCACACGTCCAAGCCATTTCCAATGGGCTGCGAAAAGCCGACTTGCTCCTCACCACGGGCGGCACGTCGATGGGCGCAAGCGACCTCATCAAACCCGTCGTCGAGCGACGATTCGAAGGAACAATCCACTTTGGCCGCGTGGCGATGAAGCCCGGGAAGCCGACGACGTTTGCGAGCATACCCGCTGCGCCGTGGTCGGACAAGGAGCGAAGCGGCAGCGCAGGCGAAGAACGCAAGTTCCTGTTCGCTCTGCCTGGAAACCCGGCGTCGGCGCTCGTGACGTTCCATGTTTTCGTGGTGCCTGCGCTCAGGCGGTTGGGTGGATGGCCGGTGGAGAGGTGTCAACTCCCACGCGTCAAAGTGCAGGTGCGTCGTTGTGCCGTGTCTTCCTAGTTGTGACATGATCCACTGAGTGCATGGATTGAAACGGGGTCTCCGTGAATAGATTCAGAACTCGATGCGTTTGGATCCACGCGTGGAGTTCCATCGCGTTGTCGTAAAAACGACATCGGATGGCCTCAAGGCATATAGTACAGGCGGTCAGAGATCGAGCCGAGTGGCAAGTCTGAGTGGGGCCAACGCGCTCGTGCAGTTGCCTGTCCTCCGAGAGGGAGGCCCGTCGCAACTTCAAGCCGGAGAATCGGTCGATGCAGTCATCATAGGTGAAATCCAAATGATCACGGTCTAAGAGTAGCAGTAAGCACTCAGTTGATTGGCGATCGGTGGAAATGGTATTTTTTTTCGATGCACTATATAAGTAGCCCTGCACGGTCAATAAATAAGCAGGGTCTTATGTGTATGCGGAATCGTCCGACCACCTCGTATACTACTCGAAAGCCTCGTCGCCCTCGCCCACGGTGAAAATCGGCGATCTCTCCTCGTCCTCGGTCGCCCGCTCCTTGCCCTTTCTCTTCCGCCCGGAGAGCTCGATGTCGAACCCATCCTCGTCCTCGCCACCATCCGAACTCTTGAGTGGTATGAATTCTTCTCCGCTATCACCCCTTCGAGGGAGTCGGATGCGTCTCTTGAGAAG
>JBBPPY010000322.1:0-26634 GCA_038092195.1 Leccinum barrowsii
TGGCGATGTGTTACGATTGTCTCCAAGGTTCTCTATGTATCTCTTTTCCCTCTCGTTTTCCTTCGCTTATCGCCTTTACTTCTTGTTCGCAATGTATCATAGACCTCGGGTGATTTCGCATCTTTCACATCACTGATGGTCCGCCTTTCTCCGATCCTGTTCCTATTCTCTCCTATCTCTTCGCTTATCTTCTGACTCATGATGACGTCGTTCATCAGTCATCACTTACTGTACAATCTAGACCTCTGCAGTTTCTGAGTCATTCCATGCTGCGGATGACTCGTCCTTTCCTTGCGATTCCATCGCTTTCCATTTCGTAGTATTTAAGGACTCGTCTCCTCGTTTGTATTCCCTTAAGCTAGAGCTACTTGAAATCCAACCGAGTATCCTCTGCCAACCTCGAGTGCCTTCGTCCTTTGTCCCTTAGTCCTCTGCCCATCTCGGGTGTGACCTTAGCCTTAGTCTTCGAGTGACGAGACTCTCCGTGAGTTCCTCCTCGAAAGAACCCTTAGTCTTCCGGCTTCGCCAGACGTTAAGTCTGCTCGGCCTATCCTTCGTCTTAGCCTTCGCATTCAAGTCTACAGTCGACCCTACCCGGGCCAGCTGTAACATCAGACAAGTGGCAGCAAACCAGCCTGAATATTAGCATACCCACCAGGGAGAAGGACCCAGCAGGGAATGGGGAAACATGCACCATTGAGGACTTCAGTTACTAGTGGATTATTGATGTCATCCGTGCTGCATTTTGTGATGCCTTGGCCAGGCAGTTTCATCTGTCACCTTTCCGAAAGATAAGCTCCCATAACACTGAGATCCAAATCTCGGCAGGTGAATGAGAAGTCACATATGATGAACTCTATACTACAGATACGTGGATCAAAGCTCAAGATGATATTGCTAAACAAAGACATACCAATGGTTGTAAGCTAGAGAGGTCATTGCTGGACTCATGCTGTGGTCGGACTCTACCAATCTTGCGCAGTTTATATCTCTATTTCAGGAATCAAACACTCCTGTCATTTGCCTGACCAGGATGGATATCATCCCATCATGTTCATTCCCCCAGTGAGTATCACATTTTGGTTGACCTCTTGTCATTCTGTATGCTCAATCCTCATGCAGCTAGCTTCCTGAGGCAATACACAGAATACTATTGATCATTTCTAACTGCAAGAACTCCGCTGAGCTACTCACACATTGCAAATGGGAGCTATTTCAAGCTGTTTGGTCTATTTTATTGGATGATGACTTTGTGGATGCATATGAGAATGGGATTGTCATTGAGTGGTTTGATGGAGTGTACAAGCATGTATATTCCCGAATTTTTACGTATTCGGCGGATTACCCAGAAAAATCAGTTGACCTAACCACAGTAGGATCAATACTGATTGAAAATGAACTATTCTAGGTGACCATTCAAAACAAAGGGTTGTGCCCTTGTCCACGTTCAAGTCTTATCCCAAAGACAAAATTTCACCAACTAGGCCATAAGTGATATGTCAGCAAGATCTAGTATGGCACAGACAGATTTTTGGCAGACAGTGCTAGGAGCTTGAAGGTCCATATATGAAATAGGCTGACCTTTGAAGAGTGCTGTGGTGGAACATTTCCTGAAGCCCACCTTGCTTGTACTGACCACAGTCAGAAGTTGCTCTTTTTTTGACCTCGGAATTGTTGATTGATATTACATCTGCATCAGAACGCCTTTACCGAACGTCTATTGTGGCTAGGTTAATCTATCCGTCAGAAGCTCATTGTGGACCTACTACATGAGTTTGAATTGGGAGTACTATATCAGCAAACATGCAAAATATCTGAATCAACTTATATATCTGAAATGCACTGGAATGTCTTAATTCATAATTATGTTCTGAAACTTGATATTATGTCTGAAATCAGATATGTCAGATGCAATTTAGGCTATTAGTCATTTGGAGTCATTTGGTTACTCAGACAAACTTCACTACAGACTATTCAGTAACAATCCAGACCATCAACTTCTCAGTTGTTTACATACTAACCTAACACACATAACAAATTAAAAATTAAAACTATATAATGTACTCCCTGGAGATATGGGCCATTATTACACACAGCTCAGATGAGATTCAAGTCCAGTGGTTGATCAGTTAATAAGATACTAGATAGCTCAGACAAAATTCAGGCCATCAGTTACTCAATTGTTTAGATAGTCATTGGTTCAGACTAGTCAAAAAACATACAGAAAACAAGTTACATCAATTACTCGTTATTTCAGATACTCAGACAAACCCAGACCACTAGTCAATTAGTTGGTCAGACATGGATCATATCAGGCCAACCAGACAATATTTAGACCATTAGTTTATGCAGTTGTCCTGTTGTTTTTAATGAGATGTTCACTAGTTACACAATAATAATGAAATAAATTATGAATGAATACACACATATTGAGTTAATTAATGTCCTGATGTCTCAATATTACAGGCAGCAGGAGTAAATGTATGATCCTTTGCATGATAAGGCCACTGGCATGCCTGCAGGAATGATTCATGACAGAGACAGACTACTATGTAATACCTACTGGCACTGGCAGTACTGTCCAAGAACGAGTTTCATTACCCACCCCTCCCAGAGAGAATTGATGTATGATAAGGCTCCGGATCTTGTCTAACACTAGTCTCAATAAGTATAAAAAAAATCCTTGACCTGAGTTACTTATATAGTGTGGGAGGTAAAAATAGTTACAAATAAATTTGTCAGCATGTCCGCTTTTTTCAACATCAAGTGTGGGAACTTGGGCTTATATAACAGTCTCACTTCAAAACTCTCTAAGTCTTTGCCACATCTTTTTGCTACACTTGTGACACTTTTGACTACACTTTGTCCTATACTTTTTCGCTTTTTGTATATTTCTTTTGTTGAGTACAATTTTTTGTACACTTGGTACACTTTTTCCATAGTTGAAAATGCAAGGAAATATATGTATCTCATTTAAGCAGTGGAAATTGTTTATTATGACAAACATACCATATATAAAGTCAAGGGAAAGCAGGAAAAACATTCAATGGAGTGAGATTCCCAAAATAGAAATGTTGTAGGAGACTCTAGTGGCTGCATTTAGTGTGCTTCTTGCTTATGTAATTTATCAGAACACAGGGGCTATCAAAAAAGGGGCTATCTCCAAAGCTGTGAAAAATTATTCCCACAAAGGAAACTCATTATTCCTTTTTGGTGTCACCAAAAAAGTCATAGCTCCTATTGTTCTGATTCCAATGGTGCAACAATCTAATCAATCAGATCAGATCTGGATGAGATATGATCAAAATAGTTGCAAAACCCCGGCAATATGAGCATTGGTTCAATATTGGTCAATGATAATTGCTCTCAGATGCTTATGTCATCATGCTTTAAGTGGTGGACCTCTATCTGTTATTTGGCCATATATACCAGATAATACTAATCAAATAGTGATATATTAATAATTCATAAATATACTCTGAGATATACCTAGTGTATTTAAGGCAAACCCCTATCCATGGCAACATTCAAGATTTTTAACAAGTGCATTGTGTGGATATATCTATTCGAAAGATTGATCTGTCATTGATAGTAGTACTGCTAGTAGAGCATTCTCGTAAGGTGTTGGGTGCAGATATTTGATGGTCACAGTATGCGCTGTTTAGAAAGGCACCAAGTATGTGAGGAGAAGAGGGAGGAGATAATTGTAAGGATTCTGAAGTATTCAATGAGACTGTCCAAACTCAGTTCACGAGTACGAGTCTCACTCTTGTCACCAGATGTACCAGCCAGGATGAACACGAGAGAAATAGGTGTCTGCCCTCTAAAGTACATATGAGAAACTCAAACTAGTACTCCTCAGCTGGCACTCCTCAGTGTCTGTCCTGTCCTGTTGCAGCCATTCAGGCTGCTCTGCTCCATCGATGACTTTAATGATGATGAGATTGATGGGAAGCCTCAATGCTTGTCTGACCACACAAGGTCACAGAAATGTGGGTAGCAGCAGTGCTATTGAGTTCACGAATCATGACTGTTTGTTGGTGGTTTCCTCATGCATTCCCAGGCCATCCCTCTGGTGGCCTGGCCCTATGATGATCCATCTAACAATTTGATTCGGAATTGAATTAAATTGTCCTGTCTAGTCCATGTTTTTGATTAGTATTGTTACTGGCACTACTACACTCCTTCTATTGGAATGTCTCCAAATTGATTGTAGGATTGTACATATTCAGTTGCCCTGACCATATGTGCGATTTATTATTTTTTATCCCCCAAGTACTGTAAATATCGAAAATGGTAATTTGAAAATTGAGACCCATCAGAGAGCCCAATGAATCTGGTGAAGTGATGAAATTCAAGAACATAAATGTGAGAAGATGTTGCATGTATTTTACAGTAATAGAGCGAGTCGTGCATGGACCAAGACAGAAGAGGATACTAGGAATAATGGGGAAGTGAGGGGATTCTATGAGTGGATGATAAGAATACATGTGGAGTGATGAGAGAGACAAGAGAGACAAGAGACAAGAGACAAGATAGGAGAGAGAGAAGAGAGGTTGGGGGAGTTGGATGGCTTTAAGACTAGAAGAAGGAAAAAGATAGGGACTGAGGGACAAGTTATAACACATCATATCATCATTCATCTCACTTCCCTGCCAGGGCCCTGGTTGAAATGCCTCACCCAGTGATGCTTGATGACAAAATCCACAATTTCAAACTATACAAGATAACAAATCATCCCGCCTGTGAGCCTGTGCTAACAAAACATCTATGATGTCATAGTTTACATTATTGACATGAATTTTCCCGATTGGTGAAGTGGATTCAACCAATTTCATTAGAGGAGTTGCAATTGGCTCTGCAAGAGGGAGAATAAGATAGCTTAGACCAAGGAGGTCTCTCACTGAAGGAATCACACACTTTTCAGACCACTTTCTGGCCATTGAGACTCATTGTCGATGTTGAAGATTGTGGAATGAATAGAACATGCAAATGATATCTGCAGTGAGGGGAGGGGTTTTGTAACCAGCAAGCAAAGGATATGTGTTAATTGGTTTATGAGGTCACTGTCCAGGGGGATCTGGTGGTAATTGAACTTGTTGGCTTTACCACTCCACACAGTAATTTCCCGAAGAAAGTCGTTGACCAAGATGATCTGGTTTTCTTCATCCGTCACTATTTGGATTCACGATGGAGGAGATAGTAGGATCAAAACCAAGCATGATGCCTAACAGAATACACAGGAACTGTTTGTGGAATTGGTGGATATTGTAGAGATGAGTGGTGACAGACCCTATGTGAGGATTAGATTAGTACCCAATATTTGGATATCTGGTGTTGTGTATCGCCCATCTTGGTTCTCGAGTTGGAAAACCACTTTCCCAGCAAGTTCAATAAAAGAAGTTTTCACATATTTGGTGATGTTTCTATTCTTCATCTTGCCAATGATGTATGTCTGTGCATTTCAGCCAAGTGTGGCAAATCTCCTGTCATAAATTACCCCTCAGCAGACACCCCTAGAAGGGGACCCCTTCTTTGCGCATTCTGGCTGAGTCCCCACATGTGTGGTAGTCCCCTCTGAAATGATGTGCTTATCATATGCACATCCCTACTCCATTTTACCATTTCTATTTACATCACTCCATGGAAGTGCTTATTCGCACATTCCGGCCTCTTTCTAAAATGTGCAGGTATGTAGCCACAACATGAGGCTTTCTTCAACACTTTTGGCAGATGAAGTATCACTTCTGATGCCTTTGGTGTGAGTTTGTTTAAGTCTTTTGGTATGAGTACAAATTACAACTAAATACTCAGAAATAAAAAACATCAGATTTATATCACATAGAAAAATTTCCAAAGGTATTTTTCATTTGTGTCATCTCATAGGTTGTCTATTGTAGATGTGTAATGGTGTCTCTGTTGTAAATCACCGGTCTATACCGACTGACCACTCACAGTCCGGAGCAGAGACCAGCCACACTGACACTCTAGACTAAAGATGGTCAAGAAGAGTGGGACCAAATGGATGGAACATGAGTTTCCCCTTGGCACTCTGAATCACCTTCTGACCCATCATCTGATTTCAAGCTGTGGTCAAGTCCAGCAGAGGATCTATCCAGAACGGGACTCTGGGTTTTACATTCTTCCCGTCCAGAAAGTTACCGCAGACAGTAGAATCTGGTATGAGTTCCACAAAATGTCCGAGGGTTGTGTACCAGTGATGGGCAGCCTTCTTTCCTTTGTATCCAGCAGGTAAGGTTTACAGGACGCCGTCAATCCACTGACAGTTCTGTCCCAGGTCTCCAAACTGCTTGGCGATGAGCAGACTTGCCAACTTCAGGATAAGGTCAGGCATCCAGCCTCGTATGACAACCGAGGTGGATTTCTGCATGCATGAATGTGTTGACCTGCAGGCCTGATCCAATGATGCTTCATCGTATTCGTGTGGGTTTCTTAGCACGGGATGAAGCTCTAGCTCCATGATCAAGTCCTGGACCATGACTGATTCCAGATTGGAGTTACACAGTTCCGAGCTGGATCGTTCGGAAGATCAGCACCTCGCGAGTGCAGTCACTAATGCCTTTTCCAAGTCCTGGGATGGGCGGATTAGACTAATATCACCTTCTTGCTTCACTTTCCTCCAAAAGGCTTGTAAGTCTTGAACCTAGTATCCCACCTTATTTTTTCAGAACTTGGTGGGAACCCGACAGAAGAGTGAACAAATTGTAACTGATAAACGAGTCAAAATGTCAGTACTAGCCAGTATTCCAACGCTCTTACTGGTTCTTGCAATTTCATCCTCTCATAGGTTGGCAAAGAATCTTTTGATCGCTATTTTGTTCGAATTGAACACGTGTACAAATTGATTCAGCAGTGAATCCATGCTTGTAAATGGGCAGAGATTTCCACTTGGATCGTGATCAGAGGGCATGCAATATGGCAAGGCCTTGCCAGTGAAAGACATCATGGAGTTGGATCCCTTGCCAGTGGGGTGCTTGAATCTGAACCTGGGAGGCCATAGACCAAGATTGTATGAGTGGAAAAGTCATACAGAAAATAGCCTACCCCAGGATAGGGTGGATAAATTCCGCCGTTCAAGAAGTATAGTGTGGAAGGTCCATCACCAACAGCTGAAATGCTGGTATTTCCAGAGAGCAGCATAGGAGGATGGATTTCATGTCTTGAGATGTGGTTTTCAAGTTGATTTTGGTGATCAAATATGGTTGTCGCTTCAGTTAGACTCATCAAGTTTGAGATAACATGAGAATATTGGAATTAAAGACTAAGTAAAATATAGACATGAAGTATCTAGATGTGCTACTCCTCTAGTATATCTCTCATACATGTCTTAGGCCATGACAGGAACTGTTTTCCAGTTTGAATAGAGGAACTGGAGCTTCCACCACTCACTTGGGATCCTGCTCACCATTACAATATTCTTTCACTTTGGCTTATCAAGATGAGTCCCTCATTTCCATCTATACTTCAGCAGGCTGGGCCTTCCCGACACAATTCTATGAAGACCCTGTTGTCGAGGCCTGCCCTATCTATTGGGCTGGCTATGAAATCCTTCACCAGAACCACTTTCCCCTGGCACCTCAGAGAGGAGTGTCAAATATTCCAATACTCACTCCTCTATCAAAACTTTAGACTCGAGAGCGCACAGAAGTGGAGGGGATACAAATCTTCTTTCGAACTTTGACTTGTTTTGGACATGGATCTGATAACGCTCTTCGACATGCTTCAACATCTATGAAAGTTGTACCTAAATTGACACCACCTTCAACTTCTTCCCACCCTTGTCATGGCTGCTAACTTGGTAAATCCCATGAGTGTCCTTTTGCACCTTCTGAGAAGTGCTCTTCCTGAGTCCTTGGTTTGGTTCATACCAATCTCATTGAGCTTCCTACTGAGTCATATTCACGTGCCAAATGGATTCTCACTTTTATTGATGACTGTAGTGCTTTTGCCTTCCTTGCTTGCTTTTATTCATCGCAAGAGTGATACTTCCTCTCAATTTCATGATCTGGTTCTTTATGCTGAGACCTTGACTGGTCTTATGGTTATCTCTGTCTGTTCTGACCAAGGGGGGGAATATCTTAGTCAAGAACTCTTATTGTTCTTCACATCCAAAAATATTTCTCGACAATACTCAGTTCCTCATCTACCACAACAAAATGGTAGAGCCAAGAGATTTAATAGAACCATTATGGAAAAGGCACAAGCAATTCATCTTAGTAATGCTTGTCTTCTGAATTTTTTCTGGCTAGATGCAGCTGAAACAGCATTACACATCTATACTAGACAACCTGATGACACAAATGGAAAACCTCTTCGGAAAATTTCCTAGGTACTAAACCTGATGTTTTGTCGTTGCAGTCAACATGCACTAGTGCACAATGTTTGTTCACAGGAGGATTCAGATGCCATGGGAATGTGTACCGGTTGCACAGCAGTTGTTTGTGGGAGAAGTTGGATGGAGCATGCACAGTTCAATCTATGGCGCTGGGCATAGGCCGGCCCGCGTGACAAGTAATAGTAGTTATGTGTTCCTGATTTGGACAATTTAATGATTTGAGTGTGCTCAGAATGCTCAGAGAATGCTCAGAATGCTTGAGGCTAGACTTGTGCCAACTTGAATAACTCTTTGACAGCTCAATATTGCATCAGGAATAACTTGCATGCAATAATTATGTATTTGCCAGCCTTGTGAAGTGCTTTGTAGAACAGCATAGACAGACTTGAGTGTACATGTGGGTCATTCTTATAGTAGTCCATAGTAACCAAAACATGAAGAACATGGACATTCAGACATTTACTGAACATATATGATATTTTCTGGAATTATCCAGGGGAGATTTTTCCTGATGTAAAATTTCCCCCATCTTGATGGGAATACCATGATTTTCATTGTATGTTGTCTTCAACCTTTTTGTTTGACTGTTGCCTACTCTTCTATAGATGCCACAACACAGTTGTAATATTCCTGCTGATTATATCCTCACCATTGATTAGGATGCACTACTTTCAAAGTCCTGGTGAAAATGCCAAGAAGTAAGTATCTTGCTTGTTACCACGTCCTAACTCTACAGGCTTTTCCATCTCCGAGGTTAGTCTTCACACTGGAGCCACTATTTGTGGCTGGGTATTTGTGGCAGGTTCCTATTCATTCTGGTCTCAAACTAACTTTCTATCCAGCTGATTATTGTAATGAAAGACTTCAAGGATCGGAGGAAGGATGTTCTTGCATTGGCCACTCATACCAAATGCCAAGAGATTGCAAGGACCATCAAGCAGATATATCATTTCTTCTGTCAGGTTATATTTGGGTTACCTCATATCACCATGGCTGAGCAACAAATATGGCAATCACAACTGACTCAGTTTCTTCAACTCTTCCCCTCCCAGTCTACAATTTACAATATGGTAGTAACTAGTGATACATAGTAGGCTACTGATGAAACTTTGATCTATGTACAGTACAGTATCATCTATCACAGTATTTCACACTTTCAAGTCTGTTTCTTCAATCGTAAACACGAGTCTACATATGTCATCTTAATTGCTAGAAGAGATAATAACATGTCCCAGGAAGTGATTTGCATGTATTATATCCTTCAGATCTGAGCAACTATGCATTGGACCGCAGAGTATATAGAGTTCCTCATCTGGCTCTACTGTGCGACATCAAGAAGGAATGACACATTGGTGTTCTCCCCATGATTGAACAACGAGCATGATGAATCTTGTTCAGGAGATTGGTTGTGGATGTTGGGACATGAGAAGTTGCTTGTCTAGCTATGGTAATGTACTGGAAATGTGTTCTGTTTATTTCCAAGCAGTCAGGTAGATTACCATATGCTCCCAATCGATTATCCTACACTTCCATCAATTTGCGGATGTCCAATTTTCACTGGGATGAGAGTCCCACATGAGAATTCCACACAATACTGGTATTCACACAGGTTTGGTACCTGTTTACATAATGCTTCCCAATAGGTCAATAAGTGCCTTGGGAATCTTAGCATGCTGGGATGGGATACCTGAAATGTTGATAGTGTCATCATGAATAATGAGTAAACTGAAACATATAATTGTAGTGTGGTTGAGGGAAAGATGAATTTATTTAAAACTCTGTTCATGCTATGGCCCAGGCTACTTATACTCTGACAACTAACTTAGAGTAGTTGCAATATAATTTCAAAGACTTTTAATAGGGCTAAGTACAAATACAATCAGTCAAGCTGTGACTTTTTTTCTTCTCAACTCATCTACTTGCTGAGCTTGTCCAACAGCCTTAACCAGATATGCTGTCTTTTGACTTGCTGGCAACTGTACAGGCTAGAGTCTCTTCTAAACACAACCACTGGCAAGCTCAGGTACTACAGCCTGTGGATCTACTATAGACAAACATGATACACTTAACTGCATAAAGGGCTATAGATATGGTCACAGTGCCATCCACAGTGAACATTGACAGGCCTAGGTGGCTATGCAGCCTGTTTAGGTGCAGTCATGTTATTGTTATGTGAGATGGACAGGGGAAGGTCAATCATTGGGTTACAATGGTTTGTGAAGAGTGGATCTGGGCTGAACAGCTAGCATAAAGGAATTGTTTGATTAAATAATTATTAAGGCCACTCACTCAAAGCATCTGTAAAAAAATGTGTTGCTCCCACTCTGGACTGACAATTACAACTTGGTATTGCAAGCAATTGCTAACATTCTGGAGACACCTCTCAGCTTAATAGCTGAATGACTGGATCTGAGATCCTAGTATATTTTGGGAGTGGCCATTTAGTGGAGATTCAAATTCTCCTCACTCAGGAGTTCTGTGGTAATTGGGGTCCTTGGCTTGCCATGTGGATCTTACCATTAATATTTATGTACTTACCTATAAAAATATGAATTAATGTCAAAATAAAAATGTTGCCAAGCCCTTGTGTAGCTAGCTCCTTGACTTCATCACTTGTGTTTTCACTACTGCAGTGCACTATGGTTGATATCAAAATTAGACAGCCACTGTATTGGTACTTATATCATTATGAAGTCTCCATCAATTTCTACCTCTCGGAGAAATATTACAAAGACCATGGATTGCTATTCTATTTTCTGGCTGTTGTTTCCTTTTGACCAAGTTGATATGTTTTTTTTTATGACATTCCTACTTACTTTACTCTTCCATAACTACATGTTATTATTCCTTATCATTCTTTGTCTCTTGGATAGTTACTCAATTCAGTTTGTGTTACAGCTGGCCCGGGTAGGGTCGGTTGTAGACTTGAAGGTGAAGACTAAGACTAAGGATAGGCCGAGCAAGCGTAACGCTTGGCGAAGCCTGAAAGACTAAGGGTTCTTTCGAGGAGGAACTCACGAAGAGTCTCGTCACTCGAAGACTAAGGCTAAGGGTCACGCCCGAGAAGGGCTGAGGACTGAGGGGACGAAGGACGAAGACACTCGAGAGTTTTGCAGAGGATACTCGGTGGGATTTCAAGTAGCTCTAGCTTAGGGAATACAAACGAGGAGACGAGTCCTTAAGTACTAAGAGATGGAAGGCGATAGAATCGCGTGGAATGGAGAAGTCATCCGCAGCGAAGAATGAGTCAGAAGATGAGCATAGAGATAGGAAAGTGTCGGATCAATGATAGGAAAGAATAGGAACAAGATAAGAGAGAAGCGGACCATCAGTGATGGGAATGATGCGAAATCACCTGAGGTCTATGGTACATCGTGAACAAAAGGTAAAGGCGATAAGCGAAGGAAAACGAGAGAGAAAAGAGATACATAGAGACCTCTGGAGACAATCATAACAGTTTGTCTTCTTGACTTGATCAATAAATGCTTCAGCAAAGCCGGGCCTCTTTATATCTGCCTTTGGGCCTCTGAAAGTATTATCTTTTGTTTCTCATGACAGTCATCTGATCATACTCGCATAAACTTGTCATTTGAGTCTCCATTGTCATTGTGACCTTCCCAACAAACCAGTCTGCTCCACCTCATATCCGTCTCATCATCATGACTTGCTCACACCAACTGTCTACCACACCTTCATTGTTTCTGCAATGTGTCTTCTCCACTCTTGACTCCCTTTTGGTCAAACCACTTGACCACTGTCTCACTATCTCTCTCTTGCTCGAGTTGAGCAGGGAATGGCCAGGATTTGTTGCAATCGCTCCATTTTCCACTTCTCGAGGTCACGTGATCTGCTTAGTCAGCATCATGTGATCACTTTTATACTTCACCTTTCGTTTCTCACTTTTCCAAGTCACGTGACTGGCATAGCCACAGGTCACATGACTTATCCTGGTAGCACCCGTTGAACACTTAACCATATTAGTTAGCACAGCTTATCCAGACCGGCCCTAAGCTGGTCTGTGCGCATGTACCAGTAGTATAAATACTTGAATACAGCAACCGAACAAGCCAGTCTTGTTCTGGTTGGATTCCCTCCATCCTATACTTTTCCCTTCCATTGTCTTAGTCTCTTTTTGAGGTGCCATAGTCCTTGTTGGATTCAGGTTGCCTTCAGGATTCAGGAGCTTTGACCCACCTTTGACATCAAGACCCTTGATGTAGAGCTGGCTTGCATGTCGATGATTCGAGCCCTTGGACTGGACTACTCCCACTTCACCTCATCTCTTGTGCTTCTCACTAATCTGGACAAGGACAAAGTCAAGGCTGCCTTTCAGACCAAGGATATCAATCGTCGCCCTCATCCTGACACTGCTCTGGCGACTCTATGCTCTTCGCTACACCTGGATCTTGCTTTTGTAACTCAATCTTGCCATGCACCTTCTGTGAGAAGACTGGTCACTATCAGTGCAAGTGTTTTGCTTTGCAGCGCGCCAGGGATGCCTATAAGATCACTAAGTGCAAAGGGAGGAAGGCCAACACTGCTCAGAATGCCTCGACTCCCACTTCTTCGACCTCTTCTTCCTCTCCATCAGTCACACCTGCACCTGCTGTGGCCAACTCGGCCCAGGATATTGTGGAACTCGCTGGAAATGCAAGTTTGCAGACTCATACCTCTCATCCTCTAGAACTCGTTCACACCAATGTCCATCAAGTATCACATTCTTCTGTGTCTGGCTATCGCTACTGGGTCACCTTCATCAATGACTACTTGAGATATCACTTTGTGGTTCCTATCAAGCACAAGTCCGATGTCTTTGATGCATTTAAGATGTTTAAGGCATTCACTGAGACCCAGTCAGAGTGCAAGCTGAAGGCACTGCGCGATGACAAGGGATTGCAGATTTCACCACTCAGTGTGGTATTATGCGCCAGCACACTGCTTGAGCTTGTCCTCAGCAGAATGGGGTTGCTGAACGCACGAACAGACTGCTCTCTGAGCATATTACCAGCATGTTGCATGAGTCTGGCCTGCCTACTTTGTTCTGGGGTGAAGCTTTGGCTGCCCTTGTGCATGTTTGGAACAGATGTCATCACTGGTAGTGCTAGCTAGCACAAAGCAGCACAGAGTCTATTACTTTTGGTGATTTGTCTGCACCAAGAGGCTCAAATTGAGGGCATTAGAGACTGAGACAACTATGCCGTGATAAGTCAGACACAGTTATGAAGATGTCAACTCAGTGTTCTGGAACTCATAGCGACTGTGACTCATGGTCAACATCTTTTAGGTATGACATTACCAATGGACATGCAAGTACAAAGGAACAAGAGCCAACATAGAGTAGTGTTTGAAGGTCCAGTGGCATAACCTGTCTTAACCTTAGCTTAACTGAACTGTAACCACTGATAACCACTTTTTAGGTTCAGTTCAGTCAGGTTGCCAATGGATTACAGTTAAGGTTACAGGAAATCTTGAAAAAGAACTGCAAAAAACCGGTCATAAATGGTAGCCCTTATGTCTATCCATTTCCCCTATGTGTTACGTTTCTTACTAAATTTGGTCATGTGAGCTGCTTAATCAGCCATCACGTGACCTTATTCGACCTTATACCTTTCTCTTTGCCTTCGACCTCAGGTATCTTTATCTTCATAACACCAGTTGACTCATTACTATATTAGTTACCTTAGCTTATCCAGACCTGCCCTAAGCTGGTCTGTGTACACTTGTCAGTAGTATAAATACTTGAATGCAGCAACCAAACAAGCCAGACTTTCTGGTTGGATTACTCTCCTTTCCATAGTTAAGTTTGAGTCGAGATGTCATAGTCCATACAGATTTAGGTTGCCTTCACTATGAACTCTGATTCTTGTCTCCATGATCATCTTTAGGTTATTCTATGAATGTACACAATCATAGCTAAAGAGAAATTATTTTCAAGTCTCAAAATCATGTATCTCAGGTGGTTTCTCTTCCCTTTCCACACCATTGATGATCTGCTTGTTCACTATGTCTCCTATCTTTGATCCTATCCTTCCCTATCACTTATCTCTTATCGTTTGACTCATAGCTTTGTCACTAACCCGTCTGAACCAGCCATAACAAAAGCTCTAGCTTTCTCTTTCTCTTTATGGTCACCATTACCGTGAACCATCTCCACCATTACTTCAAGAAGCCTACCAAAGACCAGAGCAGAACACTCCCTCCATCACTCAAAACCCT
This sequence comes from Leccinum barrowsii, assembly GCA_038092195.1. Lineage (NCBI taxonomy): Eukaryota > Fungi > Basidiomycota > Agaricomycetes > Boletales > Boletaceae > Leccinum > Leccinum barrowsii. The sequence goes on from JBBPPY010000322.1 coordinate 14,573, forward strand.
GAGGTAGCCACTTCATCCCATCAGCCGCATCATCATTATCCACCTGTTCTTGGAGAGGAGAATCCTCAATCCCAGATTTCCCAGACGTCCCTCCTCAATGTTCTAGCAATGAAGACAAGACAATCTAGAAACCCTCTCCCTCAACACTGAACTCGCCAACCAGCTCTCTTCGAGCCTGGTCCTTCCTCAACCACTCATTTCTCCCTCCCTATCTCCCAACATCCCTAGTGGAAACATCTTCTCCCCTCTTCCTCCATTACCTCGACCACCTCCTATCATGTCCTTCATCTTTTCCGACCTGACCACTATGATGGAAGTCATCACAATGCCCTACCCTAGCTGCATTCCGTAGCAAGGTACCTAGCCATCAATACAGAGATCTATAATACAGACAAGGGAAAAATATGTTTCGCCCAATCTGTCATGAAGGAAGAGAACACTGCCACCTGGGCCAACACTTTGACATCAAAGCACCTAGGTCTAGCCCTCACTGCTGCACATGATGATTGCCGCTTCAAATCCATGTTTCACCGACTCACTCTCAAGCTAACTTAGATCGTTAGAGTATTCTTTCAGGCAGGAAAGGCGCACATAATATAGATATAACTTGCTTCTTCACCTTGTTTGGCTGACTACTGAGAGAATGATCAAGAAATCCACTGGGAAATGTTCTATGTCCCTCACCCAATACATCTTTTCCCTCCTTACCCTTACCCTCCTCACCAAATATTTCATACCTTCTCAGTCTCCCCAGAGTTGAACTCGAACGAGATGAGGGAACATGAAAGTGGATATGAGACAGTGAGAGATGATCCACACCCTAAATCAGTGACTGTGTTTTTCATCGAAAGTCACTAACTTATACCAGCTCACACTATATATAGGCCATAAATAACGAGCTCCACAGATCCTATGCAGATGAGGTTGACTGTGGGCTTGGTAGCAACGATCTCCTTGAGGCAGTAATGACGCCCCAAGTTGGACATTATTATTGTTGGCTGGTTGCTTAGTACTTAGTGCTCAGTATATAAGATAGATGTCATATTGACTGAGCTCAGGATCTTCACTCTCGAAAAGGGAGGTCAAATGTTCCTGTACAAGACATTTTGAATGCAAAGTAATATAAGAGAACTTGATTGAGGTCTTTGGTGATGAACTCATATACAAACTATACAAAATAGCTATACGAGAGGGAGGGAGTATTGAGGGAACATTTAGTCCTTATAAAAAGGGTCTTATAAAAAGGGTCTGTAAATCAAAAGAGGGAGTCCAAAAGAGGGGGAGTGCTAGTGGAGAGCCTCCAAGCGACTGGGGATGAGAGAACTGGGACAGTCAACGCAAGATTCAACGATTCCTTGGCTGGTACCATAGCACACAAGTTGCTTGCATCCAGATAGCTGGATACTGTGTAAAAGGTCAAGTAGGTTAGGGGAATCAGAAACGAGTAGATGGTTTTGCACTGAGTTTCTGTTGTGACTATAAGCGTTACCCATGAGGATTGTGGTAATGTGTGGAGATGTTAAAATAGTGGAGGTAAATTGATGGTAAAATACTACACTATCAATTGTATGTAAATTAATCGCCTGAATAACAACATTGTAAAGAACAATCACCTAATTATAAGCCTGAAAATACATACACTTAGTAAGGTACAGCAAATGATATATTGGAGATACGCACTGAGCTACTGTAGGATCCTGGTTGATATTGCATCAACCTTTCAATAGAAAAAATGCTTGTAACCCTGGAGACGACTAAGTAAATGAGTAGATCATAAATAAGTTATTTTACACCTTGCCCACAAAAACTTGCCAGACTCAAAACCGAGCCAGTATGGGATATCGTTTCTATAATGGAGCATGAGGATTTATTCTATTTGTTCTTCCTATGCCCGTTTCCAAGTACTGATCCCTTTGAACAGATCCTTTTTACTGTTTAGATTCACTATGGCCGCTTTCACAACTCCTACAGACTTTATTGTAACCAAAGACCATATCTCTCATGTTCCGGTTCTGTTCTCATCGGTGCTTCAAACTATACTGAATGGGCCCTTGTCCTTAGAGGTCCTCTTTCAATGCTTGGAGGTTGGATTTTCATTACCGGATGTAGCATGCACAGATGCAGCTGCTAAGCAACACTGTGGATAACAAGATTTTAGGTTTCCTTGCTATCATGTTGTCTTCCAAGCTTCAACAACAGGTTGTCTGGGACTATGTCATAGTCAATACTGTAACCAACCCATCCCTTGCAAACATCTTGTGGATATTGTTACAAAAGGTATTCCCAGACAATTCATGATTCTCTCTTATCTTCTTTGTGTAGTTGATATGAACAAGGTTTCGGAAGGCCTTTCCACCATCACTTCCCTTTTTACACAACTCAAGGCTGCAGGACTTACAATTCCTCCCCATCTCAAAGCCATGATACTCCTTTCCCATCTCCCTGTTCACCAGATGGACAACATTGATGACATGCTCAATGAAGCCACCAAGTGCCTTATCCTACAGTTTTCTCGAATGATAGATTCCAAGCTGTGGGTACACGAGTTACAACACTCTAGCTACGACATGCACTAAACCTCAAGCCACAGAAAACTTGAAGCCGAAGTGGAAAATAGAAGATGAAAGACGTGTTGTCAGCATCAAACAGTCCAAGCAAGCAGCAGCTTATCCTACCCTCTCCCAAGGCTCCCTAAATCACCAAGAAATGCCACAAGAAAAGGAGAGCTTGAAGTCTCGCAAGTAGTGTTTAAAGGTCCAGTCCTAGGACTGATGAAAGACCAAGAACCAGACCGGACCTTTCCTAGAATTTTATAGAACCAGTCCTGGTCTTTTTGTTTCAGGTAAATCGAAGGACTGCAAAAAGACTGGTCCTAACCAGTCCAGACCTACAGCCAATGTTGCCCCCTATTAGGTAGTTTTTTTTGCTTATTTTTATGATTTTATTTGACCAAGTTATGAAATATTGGTGATTTCGCACTCTTTTCATTCATTTTTACTTCATGGTAGACTTCGTAGTGCTCTGTGCTACTTCTTACCATCACCATTAGATTCTCCATGGTCAATAACCTTATCAACCTTTTCTCCTTGAGGTTCTAGACCCTTGTGGTCGTCCTACACACCTCTAGCCTCCTTATTTGATTCTGAAGTCCTCAAAGTCCCTGTCCTCCTGGAATGTGCATTCTCCCAGGACCAAGATATTCTGTGGAAGAAGCTCAAAAAAGCAATCAATGTATATCCAGAAGCGGTTCTCGTCTTGGCAATCCTCATTACAGAAACTCCAGACTACCAGAGTCCCAAAGAGCTTCTTCTGATGTACGACTTTCAAAGTCCCTCTTTCCCTCTATCAAAATGGAGGAGGTTACAACAGCCATCAATACGAGGTTCGGGGACTTGTGAATGTGAAATAGTCACCTAGGTTGCATGTGATATAACCTAAATGAGTGGGTATTATTTTCACATACTGTTTCTCTATTCTTGCATTCCTCTTCTACCACCTATCAAACCAAGAGAAAGGATTCATACCCAAACTTACAATCCTCAAAAGAATAATAAAACTTAGCTTTTTAAGCCCCAACTATAAAATTCTTAAAATCCCTTGATGGTGCTTTTGTGCACTGTTACAGATTATACCATTTTCACCCCTACTCACGACCTAGACACTGCTAGCCCTAGCCACCATGTGTAATATACTTATATACACCCTATACATACTTCTAGATACTCAGAACGCTGCGCTTTAGACCTTTGAAAAACGCCTGAACATGTTCGTACACTGTTCGTCTCATGTTCGTAGTAATGTTCATTTTTCCCACGGTCCGTTCGCGGTGTCACAAGTGTTCGTAAGGTGTTCGTAATATGTTCATACACTGTTCGTCTCATGTTCGTAGTATGGCTAGTCTTGTTCTCGTTGGATTCCCTCTGACGATGACTGTCCTCATACTATCTTGTATTTAGTGTTAGGTGTGCCAGACGCTGTACAGCAGTCATAGGTCGCCTTCATGCACCAACCTTCATAGATTACTTCCTCCAATACACCTCTCACATAGAATTTGCAATCAATATGTTTTTGTATGTTTACCTCTACACACACCTATGACAATAGTTTGAGGTTGCCAAATTTGATATAGCACAAAGTGTATACTTGAAAAGTACTGCAATATATCATATGCATAACAAGTTTACAAGCAAGACCTTGTGATGAAACTGCACCTTTCAGAGTAGTAATTAGCTTGTATGGGAGTGGGTTTATTCTATGGGCATTCCCATGTTCACTTGGTATTTACCATGAAACATATATGGTCTCTTTCACTGCCTTAAATACATCCATAAGGACCACCATGACAGCCACATATGTGAGGACATATTTGTCATCCAGTTCATGAGAACATTTGATCAAGTTGTACAGCTGAATGACAGTGGACTTGAAGGGCTCATTGAGACATTGTATATTGTTGTGTGTCTTTGCCAGGGATCACAGCTTGAGGTAAGTTTGCTCAATGCCTCAATTGGTCTGGATCTTGTTAGGTCTTTGATAAAGGACACATACCCAAACCAGTATGTAGATGATTAATTCTAAATCATGCACAAGCATATGTTTTTGCTCAGCTTGACGTACTCTTTGAGAATATCAATTGTGATCATGAATGGTATAGTGCCCTGTGTATTGTTTAACATCGAGTAAAAGCAGATCACTTGCAGGTACATACAGTACAATGTCCACTAGATACCCCTTGTTTCCCTGAAGTGATCTGTTCAAAGTCAATGAGGTAGCTGTGACAGAATTTCTTGCTTGCAATAACATATTTTTACTCCTTTTCGTCATTTGATGTAGTGGGCCATGGAATAAGTACAGATAAATGTGAGAATATTGTTGATGCTCATATCATGGTGGAGAATACCACTCATTAATAAGAACAAAATGAACTGTAAAAGCAAGTTGGTTGTTTCACTGGCACTTTTGTTCTGGACTGTCCATGCTTTGACAACCTGGAAAACACCTAGAAGTCCTTTGATCTTCATCAGAATGTCCTCTTCCATAAGCTTCCTTGCATTATGTATGCATCCAGCAGTCATTTGCAATATAACATTTTTTACTGCACTGCACAAATAGGTAGCATACATAGATTGGGTGTATGATGGAGTATGCAGTGTTACAAATGTAGATTATTCAAGATCTTGACCACGGTATCACTCACTGTGGGAATGAAAGAGAATGAAAGGAGAGAGGCAGAGAGATCAACAAAGGTTGGGTCAAATCTGGAGTTCTATCTCCATAAGTGTTATCTGGTAGAATACAACAAATGGGTATGTGAGTGGATACTCGAGGTCGAGTTTTTGGTTCCTCTCTAACATTTAGTAGGATGATGTTGATGAGCTTTAGCTCGGAATTCAAGAATAGTTTCATTTGGTCCTCTACAAGGGGCTAACCAAGGATGATCATAGGAAGGATGTCTTTGATAGTAATTATCAAGATTTCTTTCTTCTTCATTCAAATCTTCGAGTCTATCTTGTAGATCTCGAGCAATGTCTGGTAATTCATTACCAGATTGATCATATCGATCCAGTAGTTGTCTTTTGTATTGATGTACTCGATCAGGAGAGGTTCTAAAATGAGCTTCTTGATCAGTACGAGTTTGTCCTCTATGTAAAGGACTATATGGTTGTAATGTCTCAGATGTCTCTTCTGATTCATATGGAGAAGAAGGTAAAAGAGAATCATCTCGAAGTCTGGACAAATCCCAACCAGTAGATTGAAGATTCCATTCAGGAGAAGTGTTTGAAGGTGGTTGTGATTATGATGGAATATTAGGATTCTGAGGTCCTACCAGGTTCAGTGGATGTAGTTGTGGTGGAACTATTAAGGTTGGATAAGTAATGATCTCATCAGGATAATTCTTATCTGTTCCAGTTCCAGGTGCCGGTAGAGTGGCTTCTTCTTCTGGAAGTATTGATTTAGAAGAGTTTGGAATAGCTGAAAGTTCATCTATGGGTCTTAGTTTCTTTGAACAATAAGGAAATACTATGTCATCAAAAGTGGCAGTGGAAGATATAAAGGTTCTTTAACATACTTATATATACTCTATACATACTCCTATACCCTCAGGATGCTGCACTTTAGACCTTTGAAAAATGCCCGAAGAGTGTTCGTACACTGTTCCCAGTAGTGTTCATTTTTTTCCACAGTCCGTTCGTGATAACTACTACATCAGTAAATGTGCTCCCCTCATGTAGTACTCATGGCCTAAGTATATAAGCATGAATACAGCCAACAGAACAAGCTAGTCTCGGATTCCCCCTGATAACAACTATCCTCTCCTAGCTTGTATTTAGTAATTAGGTGTGCCAGACACTATATAGCTGTCATAGGTCACCTTCACCCAGATTCTAGCTAGAGTTCTTTGAAACTCTTTCTGAGTATTTGAGAGTCAAACACAGTGACTGGTAGTACAAGAGTGAATAGAGACAAGAAGCACACTTGCAATTCCCTGAGGGCCATCTGGTTGGTGCACTTGAAAAAGAAGATGACAAGATGGACCAAGAGTCTGTTGTGTCTCGCCATTGAAGGACCTGAGCCATGTTTTTGAGCAGAACTCCGGCAAAGTAGTGTAACTGTTGGCAACGTGCTGGAGATATTGTGTTCATATAGTCTGTAAAATATTTGCATCAATGTACATTTCAGATGAGCAAGCAGAATATGGATGTGTGAGGATGAGTTGCGGTACTTCTGAGCAATGCCAAAATCAACAAGGAATACTGTGTCCCAGAGCTCTCCTACACTCATCAGTACATTATGTGGCTTGACATCTCAGTGGATGAAATCGTGGGAGTGGAGAATTCAAGACAGAGATGATCATATGATATGCAAGTTTGGCAATGTGAGCAAGAGTGAATGCCCTAAACAAACTCACAGTGATCAAATAAATCTTGGAGAAAGGCCTGAGGCTCACAAGGATCATAGTTTGCCTAAGAAGCTCAGATTATCATCTGAACCTGATATTGCTAAACTACTCAAAAGAGGTAGGTTAAAACATTAACCAAGTCAAATTCATACTCTAGCCATTGCTCTTTCCTATCAGAATTCTTTTTCAATGCCATACAGTACCTTATTCTCAGTGGCAGGGGTGATGTCACCATTGATGTATCGACCAAGGTCTGTCGAGCCAATTGGTTGCTGATAAATATGCAGCACAATCATGATTAACAACTTCGAAAGGTCTTCAGTGGGATCGAGTGACTTGAATATGACATTATCAGCAAGATTATGGAAAAGAATGTCATTCTTACAAAACCAAGCTTGGTATTCATGTTGTTTATCAGATCTACTGCTGAATGGCCATAGATTGTTATTTTCTCACAAGAATATCATCATTGAATTGCCAATGGAAACTCATGAGGTGCCTTTCATCAATCTCAGTCACAGCTTGATCCATGCTCTCCTACAACATCCATACAACAAATGGCTTCTCGAGGTCGCCGTCAAAATGAATCACACGATCGGGTCAATGGATGGTAGTTTCCAGGCAATTCCTGACTTCCATTGGCGAATGCGCGTTTTCTCAAGATCAGAACATCCTCAAGAAGAAACTTCAAGATGAGATCGATGCACGCCCTGAAGCGATCATGGTAATCATGATGATTATCCAAGAAATTGAATACTGCTCCCCTAAAGACTGTTCAGTGGCATGGAAACAGTTTCGCTTGATGCAGAGCTGCTCGGATGATCAATTCTTAGAGATGATCACTACGTCGGATCAAGATTCTTAGGATTCTCAGTTTCTTGGTCCCATCGGCAATGTAGCTGAACATACTGCATTTGATAGATTCAGCAAGTGGTTCAACTCAACGTTCAGGGGGAAGAAGCGCACCATTAATGAAGTCAAAGTTGTTGAACACTTTGGTCGTGTCAGTTCTGTTACAACTGCATCTGGGTCCACACCTCTGTCAGCTCCTGCCCAATGGGCCCTATCTTGCATGAGGCGAAGCCAACATCATTGCTAGTTTGCTTTTCATTGATTTCAGTGTATCTCTTTCTTTCTTTATCCGAATTTCACCTTCGTCCCCTGGTCCCCACTTCATTTGTATCCAACTCTGATGTCTGTCCAGACATGCCACTCTTCATTGTATTTCTCTGGTGTCTGGACTAGTTTAAGACTTGCCACTCATCTGCCTTGCCTCTCTTTTATAGTATTGTTTTTTCATTTGTAACTTGCAATAGTTGTTGTACCACACCTGTGTCAACAAATAATCTATTAGTCTTGATTTGTCTTAGTCCGTCGGGTATTCTAAGTTATCAGTCGTGAGGACATGATGCCGCCACATTGATGCAAGCAATTTATTGAGTCCTTTCTCATCCCTCCACATTTTGACACAGTGGTGGAACCTGGTGATGCTGGCCATGGTGGTATTGACCATGCGCCGGAACAACCACTCACTGTTACAATCGTCTCGAGGACGCCCTATGTATCTCTTTTTCCTTTCTCTACTCTTCCCTCTTCACTTTCACTTGTATTCCCCTGTACCATAGGCCTCCAGCGATTTCCCATCTCGTTCCATATCGTTGACGGTCCGCAATTCTCTATCTCTCATTCTATGTCTTCCTATCTCTGTTCCAGAGATTCCCTATCTCCTCTGACTCATGATGACGTCTTTGCTTCATAAACTTTCATCATCGCTTACTATGTACCCTAGACCTCTGCAGCTTCTGACTCATTCCATACTGCGGATGACTTGTCTTTTCCATGCGGTTCCACCGCCTTCCATCCCTTAGTACTTAAGGACTCGTCTCTATATTTGTAACCCTAAGCTAGAGCTACTTGAAATCCACTCAGAAGTTCTCAGCCAAATTGTGCGTGCCTTCGTCCTTCATTCCCTCAGTCCTCCGGCACTTCTCGGAAGTGTTCCTTAGTCCTTAGTCTTCGAGTGACAAGACTCTTCGTGAGTTCCTCCTCGAAAGAATACTTAGTCTTCTGGCTTCACCAGGCGTTATGTCTGCTCGGCCTATCCTTTGTCCTAGCCCTCACCTTCAAGTCTACAACCGACCCTACCCAGGCCAGCTGTAACACTCACGATGATTTCAGGCCTCAGTGAAACCACTCCTGGATGTTTCAGGGCACCTGTTGGAAATGATGGTGAATTTTTTGATCTCAATGACATCTCAAGCTTCGAGGACGAAGGAGAGGAGGTTACGGAGTGGCTCAAGTGGGCATTATTGAGTTGGATGGTGACAGCCGTCGCATTGTAGCAACTCAGCCAAATGGCCCAACCATGACTGACCCTCTCGGCACCACTAACACCAGCTTGCTCAACCCTCACTGATCCCTTGGTTGCACACAGCAAATGTGCACAGAATATCGCCTACTTTTATAATAGGGAGGAAGATGGAACATTCTGCAAATTCTGTCCATAGGTGTACTGTAGACAAAGTTCTGACTCCCGGCAAGTTTCAATGCTGATGTGTGATCAAGCCAGTAGCTCAACTCATATCTTGCGCCGGTCACCACTCACTGGATTGGACAGGATTCTGAGGCCGAGATTAGAGTTTGAAAGTCCGGTTTAGTCTGGTATTTTGCCTTTTTGACCCAATTCACTGTTTGTCATCAGGGATGTCAATGATATCTTCTCATTTGTAGATTGGCCATATTACCCTCGACAATGCCACGAACAACCACACTGCATGACCACACTCTCAAATTCTACTCGAGAAACGACAATTTGCATATGATGTCCCATGGACCACTGAACATTTGGTGCCTTCCCCATATATTCAACATTTCTCCATGACATTAGGAACCTTCATGAAGATTTTCTAGCCTCCTTTGCGACGAGTTGAATCACATCTTGGAAGCCACACCTGCGGCTAATATATGCATTCATAGCAGTCTCGAAAACAAACTCCATTTTACATATACACTACACACATTACAGCAATCTTAATATGCAAGTGCCAAATGACATGCAGTTTTAAAATATTCATATCTCCGTGAGTTCTTAACCGAATTACATAAGAAAAATATGGAGCAAAAGCTAAGAGTCCGGTCTAAATTCTGGCTGCAACCGGTCCTCGAAAAGACCGGTTTTAGACCGCAACCGGACCAAAAAAAAACCAAAAAGTCGGTTTTTTTTCGGTCTTGGTCCGGTTTTTTCCATATCAGGAAATTCCCAGGACCAGTTGCAGTCCAGTCTTTTCCAAAAAAGGCAAAAGACCGGACTAAACCGGACTTTCAAACTCTACTCGCTTGAGCCCATCTTCAATCATCCGAAGAATTACATGTATGTTATGATTGTCTCCAGAGGTCTCTATGTATCTCTTTTCTCTCTCGTTTTCCTTCACTTATCGCCTTTACCTTTTGTTCACAATGTACCATAGACCTCAGGTGATTTTGCATCATTCCCATCACTGATGGTCCGCTTCTCTCCTATCTTGTTCCTATTCTTTCCTATCATTGATCCGACACTTTCCTATCTCTATGCTCATCTTCTGACTCATGATGATATCATTCATCAATCTTCGCTTACTGTACGAACAGCATTCCGCAGCTTCTGACTCATTCTTCGCTGTGGATGACTCCTCCATTCCACGTGATTCTATCGCCTTCCATCTCTTAGTACTTAAGGACTCGTCTCCTCGTTTGTATTCCCTAAGCTAGAGCTACTTGAAATCCCACCGAGTATCCTCTGCAAAACTCTCGAGTGTCTTTGTCCTTCGTCCCCTCAGTCCTCAGCCCTTCTCGGGTGTGACCCTTAGCCTTAGTCTTCAAGTGACGAGACTCTTCGTGAGTTCCTCCTCGAAAGAACCCTTAGTCTTTCAGGCTTCGCCAAGCGTTACGCTTGCTCGGCCTATCATTAGTCTTAGCCTTCACCTTCAAGTCTACAACCGACCCTACCCGGGCCAGCTGTAACAAAAGCTCTAGCTTACCTCCTACGGTCACCATCGCTGTGATCCGTCGCCACCATTTCTTCGAGAACCCCCTACCAAAGACCGGAGCGGAACACTCCCTCCATCCCTAGGAACCCCTTAGCTCACTCGTCCCACCAGCACTCTTTGTCTACCTCCTCTTGGAGAGAAGAACCCTCGACCTCAGAACACTTCCCAGACTCCCCAGACGTCCTTCCTCAACGATCTAGCGACGAGGACGAGACTGACACTGAACTCCCTCTCCTGTCTTACGAAGAACAGGAAGAAGATCTTACCCTCGATACTGAGCTCGCCCACCAGCTCTCTTCAAGCCTAGTCCTTCCTCGAGTACCCACTCCCCCTTCCCCTTCCCCTCGAACTCCTAGCGGAAATATCTTCGCTCCCCCACCTCCGAACCCCATCGCTCGATCAATTTCCCCAATCATGTCTAAACCCGTCGAATTCAGAATGTCCCCTCCCGATCCCTACGATGGCAACCATCGCAAAGCCTTGTCATGGCTACGACAGGTGCAGAGGTACCTCGTCATCAATAAGGAGATCTACAAGATCGACGATCAGAAGATCTGTTACGCCCTCTCGTATATGAAAGAAGGGACTGCCGCCACCTGGGCCGACACTTTCACGGCAAAACATCTCGACGATGGAGGTACTACCCTTGGAACCTGGGCAGACTTCGTCAAAGAATTCAAAGCAACCTTCGAACATTCCAACTCCGCAGCCAACGCTCTCGCTTGGCTTACCACCCAGAGGATGATCGAGAAGTCCCCTGGCAAATATTCTATCTCCCTCGCCTCGTACATCGCTCAATTCCAGAGTAATGTCGCTGTCTCCAAAGTATCTGACGAATCAACTCTCTGTCATTACTTTTCCTCAGGTATTCCCCCTTCCTTATCCGGGAAAATCTACCTTATGGAAGAAGTCCCCACCACCATCGCCAAGTGGTACTCTCACGCTCAAAGGATCGACGATCAACAGCGTCGTGCTTTCCTCACCTCTCAGCAACACAAAGGGCGATCTTTCGCCAACCCTTTCACCTCCCCCTCGACCAACAACCACACTAAAGAACGAGACCCTAATGCCATGGATGTGGACGCAATCAACGTTCGCATTCCAAAGCTCACTCCCTCGGAAAGGGAACGATGCTT
>JBBPPY010000323.1:0-26581 GCA_038092195.1 Leccinum barrowsii
TCTTATACTTCATCGTTCGTTTCTCACTTTTTACTTTTCCAAGTCACGTGACTTGCACAGCCATAGGTCACATGACTTATCTTGGTAGCACCCGTTGGACACTTACCATAATAATTAGCATAGCTTATCCAGACTGGCCCTAAGCTGGTCTGTGCACACATGTCAGTAGTATAAATACTTGAATGCAGCAACCGAACAAGCCAGTCTTGTTCTGGTTGGATTCCCTCCATCCTACACATTCCCCTCCCAGTGTCTTTGTAATTGTTGAGGTGCTATAGTCCTTGTTGGATCTAGGTTGCCTTCAGGAACTCCCGCCACCGTCTGCACGTCCGGCCAGCCTCGCGCAGTACTTCCAGCACCGCGTCCTCCACCTGCATGTCCCCGCTGAGCTTGTTCGCCTCGTGCATTATGTCGAACATGGCTTTCTGCGAGATCGTCAGTACAGCCCCCACAACGACAACGTCGCCACGCACCCTTTTCGCCTCGTAGGCCCTGCACCAATACTCCTGCTCCTCCCTCAGCTCCTCTCCGTCGTCCGGCATCACCTTCACCTCTGACTCCAGCGTCTCCACCGCTGCCCGGAACGCTCGCTCGGCAGCGGCTCATTGTGTGGCCTTGGGGTTGGGCTTGTTGAAGCCGGCGTCGAGGGAGTCGAGATCGCTTATCAGCGCCATGGTGGATGGATCGTAAACGAAGCGTATGGTGAGGGGAGAGGGAAGGAAGGAAGGGAGTGATGAAGAAGAACAGTCTGCACTCCGCTTGTTCCTATAAATGCGGTCCACAAAAGGTCCACAAAAAGTTCCCACGCCCCAGTTGCGTCTCGCCAATACCCCACATTCCACAAGTTCCCACAGTCCACTCGCGTCACCATTGTGCACCGCCACACTGCCACACTGCCACACCTCCACATCTCCACATCTCCACACTGACTGAGGACAGTCAGCAGCAAAGTCCCCTGCGGATGTAGAGAGCACAGGCTCTCTGTGTGGATATAACGCCTATCCCGCCACATCCAAGCTCGTCCCCTCGCGTCCAAGTCCAGTCCGCCTCGTCCCGTCCCTGTCCGTGAGCACGGTAAGTCAGTCCACCCATCGGACAAACCGGGCTCCCGCCGGACTACGCTCGTCCTCGTGTATATACCGCCGGTATCTTCTTCTTCTCATTCTACTTACTCTTTTTTGTCATTCCCACGCCCTCTCATCGCTTACGTACTGCTTTCGTCTTGTCACCATTTATTTAGTAGAGACCTTCTTGTTCCGGACTGATTCTTGTGTAGTTAGTAAGCGTCTCGGCTAGTGCCGGGTGCCCTTATATCCGCCTTCGGGCCGTCAAATATGATCTATCTTCCGTCTCTCACATAGATCACTCGCGTAAAATACTCGTCTCACTCGTCCCCGCCGTCGTTGTGATCTTGCCAACGACTTAGTCCGTTCCGTCTCGTCTTCACCTTGTGCCCGTTGGTTGTCATGACCCGCCGACACCAAAACTTGTCTCATCTCGCTCGTATCGTTTGTCTTCTCGCTTGTCCTTGCCGCTTTCCGCCTCTCGTCCCCTTCATTCCTGTCCATTCCACCTCGGACCTACAATCAATAGTTAGTCTTGGTTAGGAGGCAACACAATGTTAGGCTGGGTTAGGAATATTGGCAAAGACATTAGTTAGACTTGGTTAGGAGGCAAAACAATGTTAGGCTGGGTTAGGGATATTGGGGGGGATATTGGCAAAGACATTGGTTAGATTTGGTTAGGAGGCAAAATAATGTTAGGGGGGGTTAGGGATATTGGCAAAGACATTGGTTAATTCTAGTTGATACTATGATGCTATGTACTGCTATGAAGAGCTATGGTTGCTATGGTTGCTATGGAGCATAATTGCTGTGCTGCTATGAATTGCTATGGAGCTAGGGTGCTATGTGCTACTATGGAATGCTATGGCTTGCTATAGATGATGACTAATATTTGTCATTCACACAGCCACATTGCTGGGGTGCTATGGAGCTATGGATTCCTTTGGATTGCTATGGGCAGCTATGGCCGAGACTCTGCATATTGTGGTTTGCTGATGTCTCCCTTGATACCGTGTCAATGCAACACACTTTTGTTTGTCCTTGATCTGTGGATGCGTATACAGTGAGTGGCAGCTGTGGTCGTGTAATGGGGGTTTCCTTTCGTTGATGCAGGATCCGAAATGGCAGCTTCACGATTCCACTTGAACCTAATATATTGGTAGATCATTTCTCGTTTGTCCAAAATGATCCTAACTGATAATATTCTCGCGATCTCCAATGCTTCAAGTTTGTAATGTTACACACTTCCCAACTACGTTACCGAGATTCCTCCCTTTGTATTATACAGTGTTATGTAATCGTAGCGGTTGTACTATCATCAAGTAATCAATTCCCACGTCAGAATTGCTTTGCAGAGAGCGGCACGTTTTTGTTTCTGGCTGTGAAAACCCTCCCCCACTTTTGTGGGAGTCGGGGATCTATGCCATGGCCACGGCCGAACTTCGTCGGCAAAATTTTACCTTATTTTCAATGTTTCGTTACTGTCAACTGTCGTGTATTTTACTTTGACCTCCAATCAACAAAAAAAAATTACCTCAAGCTGTTCTAGCTAGTGTCGGAATTTTCCGCGCTGTAGAAAACATCTGCTTCCCGTGTTTACTCGATTTCCTATAACGCCTCGAGACTACAAAAATTGAATAGTATGGTAGCCTTGTTGGCTATGGACGAAAGAGGAACTTTGGGGTTATAATATTGTATTGTACAGTTGAAATGCTCATAATGCATTGGTTTTTGGCGGTCCCGAGTCAGGCGCACCCAAAATCAGGGATATTTTGCATAACGCATAATGCATAGGTATCAATGGTGGAATATGCATTATGATGGAGCGCAAATAGGCAGGTACTTATGACCGCGTAGAACATATGACTTGCAATTTTCAATTTTTCACGGGATGGGAACTCAACGGCACAATGCTCCATGCAAACTTGGCAAAGCGGAAGCCCCGTGATAAACCCGGCAATTGTGATACACCAGAAAAACGACAAAAGCACACTGAAGATGGGTCTTGGATGGGTCTGTGACGTCTACCTCCCACAGCAGATTCTCCGGCCGACGTTGTGGAGCATTTCTGAATGCATCAAGGTGGTCCTCTAGTCTTCAATCAGTCAACCTTATCTGGTAAAATATGAGAACATTCCAAAATGCAGGCTCGCATGAATGACAACCCCGCAGCCTTGTTATCCAAGAGACCTCGAGTTGTGCGTTCCGAGGGATCAGGCAATGCGCTTGTGCGAACAGCTCGAGAACTTCGACGAGAAGGCTTTGTTAGAGTATGGCGAGGAGAATTGTTGTCGGCGATGTTGCGTGATTTCGCGCACTTACGGAGGCAGGAGTTCACCGGCTCGAGGCAGACGACGCTGTTTGAGCACAGCACGGTCACGCAGCTTCAAATTGTATTACCCGTGTGGTAGTGCTAGCGTTAGCGTAGTCGATGAATAAGCCGGTGTGGCGGTGAGTGACATCACGGGTCACACACTGTCACGCATTATCGTCTTGCATATCCGTGGTAATGCATCGGGATTTGCTGGGTCCCGACTCTATGCATTATGAGCATTTCAACTGTACTTATTTTTTTCACACAAAGTAGTACGCCGCATTTCGTAGAAATGACAAACAGCAGCAGCCTTGCAAAGACTCTGTGCCGCTATTGTACATAGATGCTACGTCATCTATTATATGATGCTCCGGCACTAGTGGTATCTATTACTTTGAAGTACCTCTCGACCACTGTCGAGGAGTCTCTGTGTATTCTTCATCGACTCCTTCATTTTTCATAACTTACGACACACTTGATAACTAAAAAAACCTTAGGAAAACCCCTTCAAATCATACTCGACCAACATCATAGCATCAAAATACCATCAAAAAGCAGGCAAATCTCGAAACAAAAATTAGGGCAAACCATCACTAAATACCATCAAAAAGTAGGCAAATCTCGAAACAAAAATTAGGGCAAACCATCACTAAATACCATCAAAAAGCAGGCAAATCTCGAAACAAAAATTAGGGCAAACCGTCACCTCAAAATACTCAACCAAGTAAATCGAAACAAACGAGAACCTTCATTTCTGCATCGAAGGTTTGTATTTCTTGCTCACCCCTGCAGGTCCGAATCTGTAAGGTGTACCATCTGGGGCCACGGGCCGAGCCACACCAGCAGATGCCTTGTTAACCTTTGGCTTTGACATTGCATTCGTGCGTGAAATCTTCGACGGTCTTTCACATACATCAACATTTGGAGATGTTTTGGACTTCACCCCGATCTTGCGAACAACGAGCTCATGACACTTGAGTGAACGGATGATGCACCGAAGCACGTAGGCGACATCGTCAATGGCTTCACGGAGGCTGAGCGAGTCCGGAGTATCGGCATCATAACGACACGCATGAGCCCACCATGATAAGCAAATAATTGCTAAGAATAACCCGTTGCTCCCGCTTTGCTTGACGGCCGGCCAGGTCTCGTTGACAGAGTCATTGCGCACGAGCGGCCATGTACTATGTATGCACCTCCACGACGGTTGAAGAGTCGACCACCAGGATTTCCAGCATTGACCGAAGGAGGTCACATTACTGATGTAAACCGGGCGCTCGGGGTTAAGTACACGTTTACGTTTCATCCATTGCGCCACTTCAATAGGTCTATTGATGTTGTTCAGCCGACCGTCCTGTGAACAAACGTAAGAATTTTACTATATTGAAACAGGGTACGAAGATGTACCTCTGAATAATGAAGCATCCGCTCCATTCCGAGCCACAGGAGCACGGCGTCCTTCATTTCATGTCGCGAATCCAGCACGCCGATATAGCGGACAGCCTTGACCACCCACATTAACTCCGGCCTTTCTTTCACCTCCTTCAAAAGCGACTCGCTCAACTGCGACTCGGTGGGTACTCCAACAACCTCCACGGCGTCAGTAGTAGGTGGGGGCGGTGCTGTCGTGTTGGTGGCGATCGTGCCGTGGTGGTCGTCATTGTCGTTGTTCTCGTCGACATCGATCCCGTCGCTCGTCGTTGTCCGTTGTCCGTCGGCGGAGGTCAACAGGACGGTCGAGGACACAGGCGCTACTGGTTTCGCATCACCAGTGGCAGCCTGAGGTGGTGGCGCGGGCATTGAGGGCGCGGACATTACGACGACCTTCGCACCACCAGTGGCAGGTGGTGGCGCGGGTGTGGATAGCGCAACGGCGGAGGAAGGGTGTGAACCGGTCGAAGACACGGCCACGGTCGGGGAAATCGAGGCGACGACAGGGCAAGGAGCCGGGGTGACCGAGACGGGGACACTGGCAGGGGAAGGAGTCAAGGCACCGCCTGACGACACGGGCGGAGTCGGGGAAACCGAGGGAAGGACGGAGCAAGGAGTCGGTGTGACCGAGACGGGGACACTGGCAAGGGAAGGAGTCGAGGCACCGCCTGACGACACGGGCGGAGTCGGGGAAACCGAGGGAAGGACGGGGCAAGGAGTCGGTGTGACCGAGACGGGGACACTGGCAAGGGAAGGAGTCGAGGCACCGCCTGACGACACGGGCGGAGTCGGGGAAACCGAGGGAAGGACAGGGCAAGGAGTCGGTGTGACCGAGACGGGGACACTGGCGGGGGAAGGAGTCGGGGCACCGCCAGACGACACGGGCGTAGTCGGCGAAACCGAGGCGAGGACAGGGCAAGGAGTCGGGGTAACCGAGGCAGCAGGGAGGGACAGTCCAGTGGCACCGTCATTCTGAACATTGTCCGTGTCCCCCACTTCATCGCCGTCGTAGTTGAAACGAGAGAAGGAGCGTGCGCTTCTGGTGTCGGTGGGAAAGACACGAGCAACGTGCTGATTGAAGGGTTTGAGCCAATCTTGGATGTTGACCGATTGATCAAATGTTAACCCATCATTTGTTTTCCCACGCATAGATCTATGTACAAGAATGAGATGATTTTAGCATTTCGCCAATCACGAACAGCGGGCAAATTCACTTACACCCAACTGGTCAGACTGCCTCCAGTACGAGGCTGTGGCCCGGCGACGACGATGAGGGCGGCGCAGCCGGTTTGAACCGTGATTTGTTCCACAGCAACTTCCAACGTTTTCGCCAGAGTGTCTTGTGCACTGGAACACGATTAGTTTGGTGCGGCAGGGTAACGAATCGTACTATACTCACGTCTGCCATTGTTTCAAAGTCGCTAACTCTTGATCCAATTCTGCCAGGTCGTCTAGCACATCCTCCGTCTTGTTAATGCGAAACTCCTCGACCTCGACTTTCACCTCAGGCGTCTCCGTCGCAAATAATTCCTTCATCCGTTCCATTCGAAATTCGAACAACGTCTTGGGTTTGGAGCCAGCGGGAACCGAAGCGACATATTGTTGATACGCGGCCACTATGGCGTCCTTGTGGTGAGAGTAATACAGCCGGCAGTAGGCCTGCCACGGCTGCAATGGTTGTTTTTTCTTTCCCGTGAGGTCAAGTACTTTGACCTTCCCGGTACCGGCAGTCGCTCGCGTATGGTTAAAATACCAATTTTGGATGCGCTGTGAACGTAGAAAGTAAGTTCGAGTTTGATTTCATCGGCGTAAGGGATCGATCGACTTACGTTTCTCTCCGTGGCGATATGCTCCTTTAGCTTACTCTCTGTGGCGTCTACAGGTGGAGGCCTCATGGGCCACTTAGCGAAGAACGCCGGCGTAGTGTTGGACCAGAAAAGAGGTAATGTTCCCGCCTGTTGGTGGGAGATGAAATCCGGCAGACGTCCTTCCAACCACGTCTTCTGCTCCTCACTAGCCCAAGGACGACGACCCATAGCGTGACAGATTGATGAGCGACGACGGCGAATGAAAGAGCAATCAGCCAACTTATGGCAAACCGGAAGAGTATTTTTATTCCGTTCGACTTTTATCCTACTTTGTTTTTTTGTTTGGTTCCGGGCGTAATTCCTGTGACAATCGGACAGTGTGCCATTGTCGAAGATCTTCTCGTAATTCACCGCTTACCAGTATTCATATATATCCGTCCTTCAAACACGCCGTTGAAGCTTCTTTCTATCGAACAAACATGGGCCCTCATACGCTCCTCAACGAGGACATTCAAAATTCGCTGGCTGAGGCATTCCGGGCGCACCTCGGTCTGTCGGAAGTGCAAGATTACAAGTCCTCTCTTCCACCCCCACCTATTCCTTATCATACCCGTCCGCCACCCGACATTGATACCGGCTCTGCCGAGAGGCGTGGTAATTCGATTTCTTGTCCCTCACCGTTGGCCGACGACACGTTATACACACAATCTAACCACAATGTAAGTTCCTTCTCGCGTACAGAATCAAACAACAATAACGCGTTCAGTTTCACGCGTTCCAGTTTGCTCAGGACGGCACCGTCTCTGCGTATGAGGTCGACTCTCTCCCGACGCACTGCAGCGTCCAAGTCCATCCAAGCTTCTTCACCACCGACTACGACGCGTTCTCGGATATCTCACCAGTCCGTCGACCTCCACCTACTGCTAAACGTATCCCTGTGCAGACGGTGACCTTATCCTCCGAGTCGCGTGGTTCAACTCCAACGGTACAATCATCCTCGCTGACGGCCTCACCGCCGACCATTTCCCCACTCTCGACCATTTCCCCACTCTCGACCATTTCCCCACTCTCGACCATTTCCCCACTCTCGACCATATCTCTGCGCTCCTCGCGTGGTCCAACTCTTTCAGAAGTCTCTTCTCCACTCTCGACAATATCTCTGCGTTCACTTCCAGGACTGCCGGCCGATGTGAGGATGAAAAGGAAGGAGAAACGTACCCATACGGCATCAATGCCACAACGTGAAGACGGCCTTCAAGATGTTGGTGACATCTCAGACGCGCCTAGCTGCAATAACAAGACATGGTACTGTGTCACGGTCGGGACGAGGACCGGTGTAACGAGTGATTGGTCAGTAGTTTTCTCGAATTGGTGCAGGCACGTTGCTCATCTTTCCGAAGGCTTCGAGCAAATTCTTGGATATCAGGTGTCACCGGCAACTCGCATCGTAAGTTTCGAAGCAAGAGTTTGGCTGTTGAAGCATACGAGGTGGCGCTTACGGAGGGGCGTGTTCGTGTTCAACCTAAATAATACCTTGCACTTGTGCTATCGCTACTATATTCATTTGCCATACAATTGAGTCAGTGCCAATGACGCCGCAAGCCGTCACATAACACAGCGCGTTTGAACGTACTCTGTCTCTACGACAAAACAATGTACGCCCCGAATCATTAATCCCGACTCATCGGTGAGTCTGTTCAATTTGTTGCGTCACCTTATCTCTGGCGAGTCACGCTCACGGCGTTGCATGTTCAAAGAAAACGAGTATTTTACTTGTGTCACTACAACTCGAAGATACTACTTAGCACGGCGTTGCATATTCAACAGAAACGAGTATTGTACTTGTGTCACTACAATTCGAAGATACTCGTAATCCCGATTTCACTACCACTAAGTCTAATATCGAACATTTGAAATCAAGTTGCAGCGTTGTACTTGTGTCACTACAATTCGAAGATACTCGTAATCCCGATTTCATTACCACTAAGTACTAATATCGAACATTTGAAATCAAGTTGCAGCGTGACGGACAGAATGATGCATGTTCGAACGAATACCCGATTGCACTACACTACATACTAATTATCAAACGTCTAAAACCAAGTTGCAGCGTGACTGACGGAATCGACGTCGTATGTTCGAGCGAATACGTAGTGTCGTTCGTTTCATTCTTTCGCTCGTTAATTCAATGGCAACGACGCGAATCTGTTATCGAACGTTTAAAACCAGAATACATAGTGTCGTTTGTTCCATTTCTTTTTTTCGCTCGTTAATTCAATGGCAACGACGTGAACCTGTTATCGAACACGGTTTATCATCCATCATGGGTGTCGTTCGTTTCATTGTTGTCTGCTCGTTGATTCAATGGCAACGACGTGAACCTATTATCGAACACGGTTTATCATCCATGATGTCGTTCGTTTCATTGTTGTCTGCTCGTTGATTCAACGACGTGAACCTATTATCGAACACGGTTTATCATCCATGATGTCGTTCGTTTCATTGTTGTCTGCTCGTTGATTCAATGGCAACGACGTGAACTTGTTATCGAACACGGTTTATCATCCGATGTGTCTGTCCATTTTGGGAAAAAACGACTTCGGTCACAGCGACTGTCCATTTTGGGACAAATCACACTCAGCGAGCGGAGTTTCAATCCGACATATATAGGACTTTCTCTCTTCGCTCCTTTCCCCATCGTTATCGTTCTCTTTCCTCTGTTCTTTGCTCATCGTGTTCTCTTTTTGTTGCTCGTCACACGAACAAAGTCTCTGACGGTTGGTTAGTGGGTCTACGCTGCGTCGCTGCTCGTCATCATCGAGTGCGTACTTGTCATCTATTCTAATCTGCTCGGCGTTCTAACCAGTCTTCTACTTCGGCGTAGCAGTGGTCAAGTCTTAGCGTTGTTGTCGGTGAGGAAGTTACGTTGCCATTGGAGATGTTGGTCTTACGTTCGCGGTCGGGTGTCGTTCAGTGCCAATCAAGTGCGTACTTGTCATCTATTCTCATCTATGCTCGGCGTTCTAACGAGTCTTCTACTTCGGCATAGCAGTATTCAAGTCTTAGCGTCGTTGTCGGTGAGGAAGTTACGTTGCCGTTGGAGGTATAAAGTCCTCGCATCGTTCGTGGTGAGTAACGTTGCCTTGCGCTTTGAACATATGATCCTAACGTTGACGGTAGCGACACTATCCTCGTGGCCATCGCTTGCTGCAATTGGAGTGCGAGTGAGTGCCGCTTAAGATTTAAATACGTTTGCGTACTTGTCGTTTGCCAGTATGTAGGAATGATCAACTGATATTCGCTTTGCAGTATGTCGTCACGAAAACGAACTCGGGTATACCGAATTGAGGATGACGGAGGCCATGCAGTCCCAGAGATGCGGATGCACGTACTCCGTTCGCTCCAAGGCAGGCGTGTCGGAGCAGAGTTGCAGTTCGTCTCTCTCGATCAACGTGTTGAACCGGTACAATCAACAACGCAAGTTTCCCAGGTGATCGAAGGATCGACGTGTGAATCCATCGTCGAAGAGTTGAATACGGGCAAAGAGAAAGATGGACGTCGGTTCACTCAGGCGGTACGTATCGTTTTGAATGCTGTGTGGCGGCGTAATGACTCGAGAAGGAAAAAATGTCGGAGTGGCTGCCACTACGGGAGCTGTATCTTGATGAACTTATGCGTCATGATGCTATCGGTGCGATGTCCCAGGTCTGCACACGATGTGCACGGCCTGCTCTGATTCGTTGCAAGGATTGCCATGCTTTTCCAATGTATTGCAGCGTATGTGTTAACGTTGCACACACGAACCATCCTCTTCATCGGGTGGAGGTACGTGGTCCTTTGCTGAACGTTCTTTGGTGTTGACGTTACCATCAGAGATGGACGGGTACCTTCTTTGACAAGTCGTCGTTGGCCGAATGTGGTCTCCAGATCAACATGGGCCATACGGTTGGTGTGTGTCCTTCCGCTGGGACAGTAGTTCACTTGCGAGTGTATGACACGAGCGGTGTACACACGTTACCAGTCACCTTCTGTGACTGTATCGGAGCGCCATCTCGGGCCGTACAACTTTTACAGTTAGGCTGGTACCCTGCGACCGTGCTACGTCCTCGAACGGTCTTCACGTTCGATGTACTGTCGACCTTTCAAGAGCTCAACTTGCAAGGCAAGACCACGGTTCACGACTGGTATCACACCCTACTCCGTAAAACAGATGGCGCTGGACTGGGTTCGGACATGTACGGAGAGAAAGAAATGGCGCGTGCAGTGCGTCAATGGCGGAATTTGATGGCCCTCAAGAGAGGCGGTCGGGCACACGATCCCAGTGGGATCAGTGGTACCGCGCCAGGTGCCCTTGCAGTCGAATGCCCTGCATGTCCTCAACCAGGACGCAACTTGCCGGCTGACTGGAAGGATGTTGTCCCGTCGTTAAAATTTTTGTATACATTGTTTGTTTCTCTCGACGCCAACTTCCGTCTTGGAGGGAAACAGAGGAACCTCAAAGACGTTACGCTCGCCGATGGGTGGCATTACTATGTTGAAAGAGCAGGCTTCGATGATCATATCAAGAAGTTTGGCAATCAGAAAGAGGTTTGTTCTCTGTCTTTCTGTCGTATCTTGTCCAACTAGCAACCTGCACAGCAAAATCGTTGCCTCGTTGAACATGACGCAATCACTAGAGCCGACACGCGGAACAAATCAGGATGGCTGGCTTCGGGAATCGGGGCTTCGACATGCGCCCGCCATATTCTCGTCCGTCAACAAGGAGCTTGTGATTTGCAGCAAGGCGAGAAGTACGCTATGTTTGATCTCTTGTTCTTGTCGTCTTTTGGAACTTATCTCTTTTTAGGTACTGCAACATGGACTGGATTCTTTTCTCGACGATGTCCGGTGTCGAGCTTCTACAACTTGTCATCACGTACGACATAGCTTGTCAGTGGTGGCGTAACTTCAGCAAACGAATGCGTGCCCTTCCACCGCCTCTTCAGATCCCTCTTGATGATGTCGAAGTGTCTTTTGCCGTTCCTCCTTTTCACCTCCGCAATCACGGCAATGATTGCCAAGCAAATTTCTCTCTTGGGTTCATGCCAGGAGCAGGTCGCACGTGCGGCGAAGGTATCGAAACCGAATGGGCGCATATGAACGGCATAGCTACGAGTATTCGCGAGATGTCGCCGTGTGCTCGTCGAGAAACAATTGACGATCACTGGGGTGGATGGAATTGGAGAAAAATCGTTGGATTTGGTACGTCGTTTCTACGTCGTGTCTACTTGGTATATCTAGTGTTATTAAATGGGACCTAGGTTCATTCTTTGTTCGCAAGCTTAAAGAAGCCCGCGAAGAACACGAGAAGCACACGAAGATCCTCGAGGACTTCAGTGACGGATTTGCCCCGGAGCTTCGGGCAACATGGCTCACCAAAATCAACAAATGGGAGCATGATTTTTCGCAGCCCAATCCATACATCGAGCCCGCGCTACGTAAGTAGCCTGTTTGTCTCCAGATATACACATTCATCTATCATGCAGGCACCACGTTGGCTGATGTTCGTTTGGAGCTGGCTCGTGAAGACGGGAAAGCAGTGATGGCGGGCGATGTACCTGTGCATGAAGTCAGTCTCGGTGCTTTCGTTGCGTTGGGGATCGACATCGAGGAGCGGCAGTAAGTATTTTTTCTCCCTCTGGATTATTTGCACAACATTTCACAACATTCTCTAGGAGTAAGGTTCGGTCCGAGGTGGCTGCTCTCAAAGCATCGTCAAGTAGCACCCAACTTGTGCAGGTGGAAGAGCTTCGACATACCCTTCATCGCCGGATTTCTCAGTGGCGTCCTATTCAGACTCTGTATATGCCTTGTTTATCTTCACTTGATCTTCCTCTCGAAGACGCCGATGAGCCGGAGGAAATCCCACTTTGGCTACCGTCGTCCTTTCCGGATGTTAGCAAGGCCACGCCCCAAGTTCGCGTTGCGGAATTACGTCTACGCATTGCACAGGCTGACGACAGCCTTAATGAAGTCCGTCGCACTCGTCGCATCGTGCAGAGCCTTGTGGAGTACAAAAAGAAACAGGTATCTGGGACTGGTAACAAAGCAAACACACGTGCTCGGGCTATCCTTCAACGGTTTCAGGAAAAAACCTTGGCTCACGTGGCGTGTTACCGGTCTGCCTTCCGTGCTCTTCAGGTTTTGGATCCAGGAGGCTCGTGGACTGCACGTTTTCGAGAACTTCGAGCAGACGATGTACGTGGGCCGGGCAGGGATAGTGACGCGAGTGAAGGTCGTCACGAAGCATCTTGGATCTGGCTCGTTCCAGCGAGTTCGGGGCAGGATGGTTTGGGTGTGCTGTCCTCTGCGTCGATCACTGAGGTCCATGTGAACGTCGAGCTCGACGATACCATCCGAGTTGAGTGGTCGAAGACCCGTGCGCGCGCGTTGCGATGGGGAGAGGAGGTGCAGTTACTGGAAGAAGAAATGCGCCGTGTTTTGGTCTTCTTGGAGTGGCGGTCTCGCTGGTGGCAGGAGCAATCACATCGCCGTTCGGTTTCGGATGAAGAACTTCGGACCGCACTCGTTGCTTACGCTTCAAAGCAGGCTGCCATTCTCATGCGCCTTGCTGCGAAGTTTGCGAAGAGTTGGCGACCGTTATTCCCATCTGATCCAGTTTGGTTATCGCGATTTGCCACTCTGCCAGTGATTTCTTCCGATGGGTCGCCTCCAGAATGTGATGCTGATGATGACGACGAGTTGTTTGTCTCTTCCGAGTAAGTCGTTTTGTAATGGTTTTATCTATCCCCTTCGAATCTGTTCTGCCTCTGAGTACACAAATGCTATTGGTTCGCGGTGACAATTTAGCGCATCAGAGTTCTGATGTGGTTTTATTGGAACAGCTAGTTCCATGGATTCGTGGGATTCGAGTGTGTCGAGAGGTTTTGAAGCTAGGGATTTTCATTTTGTACAGTCGGTCGAGGTTCTCTCAAGTGTTGTTTTTGAAGTTCGAAGAGGGACTTCAAAATCAGCTTTGAAGTTCGTCGTAGACTTTGATTTTTTTATTATGGCTGCTCGACATGCTTGCAATTTTCATTTTTGAAGCTACATTTGTACTTCAAATTTGACTTTTGAAGCTTCTCGAGTGTATTTTAGAAGTAGTTTTCCCTTACATTGAAGTTCGTCGTCATGACTTCAATTTTTCACCTGTTTGAAGTTGTCGATGGGGATTACACAGTAGTCCAGTGGATAAGGCCACGAGAATTGTACAAAAGTGTAGACTACCACTCGCTCCGGAGCTGCACAGCGTGTGCACCCCACGTGCTTTTCGTCCGTTCCGGCTCCGAGCTGTGCTAGGGAGAGGGGCACTTTCTTTTACGATGCCCCCGCAGCCCGGCGTGTTCGCTCTGGCGGCCGTACGCCTCGACCCACAACGCCCGCCCGGACGTCGTACACGTCCACCACCCACCCGTCGCCGGACCCAGCACGAGGACGCACGGTAAGCCCAACAATGCTCAAACAACGCACTTGCTGACCCCGCACAGATGATCCAAAGAGAGACAAGGAACGCAAGGACTTGTCTGGAAAAGTAGGAAAGGAACTGTCCGATTGTAGAGACGAGTCCGTGCATCTCGATCTGCCCCTGCTTTGCCCCCCTCACACTGTACCCAGAGGCAGACACTATACAGAGCACATATCCGTGCTCCACAGCGCCGCCATTCAGCTCGCATCACGTCCCGAGACACATCCAATTTACAATATGCGCATGTACCCCTTGTATTGGTATGTTTTCCGTATACTATCACTTACCAAGGACTGAGCCACCCCACTGAGTGACTGAGTGACTAGTTGGCCGGTTTGTGAAAATGACCACTACTTCTCTAACAACAACAGTTTGTTCCCCTCAATCCTGCCTCATCTAAGACATGTTATGAAGCCACGTACGCGAAGTTGAATGGCATCAATCCAGTCAATACTCGTTGAGATAGAAAAAATGATGTGACATCGGCCGTGACGGCCATGCCGAGTACTGCCGTAGCGGAGTATGGCTCTAGCCTCGACGGACGTTCATTCGTTCGACTTCGTCTGTGTCCCTGTCGTGAGCGGAGATACAAATTGTGCAGTATGACACAAGGTATGACAACACATTACTTCATGTGACATTTTGTGACGACCAACTGTTGGGTGGCTCGGTCCTTGGTAAGTGATAGTATGTGATTTTGTAGTAAACTTTGACCATCGTCGTGTACAATGCCTTCGCTCCCTCCTTCATTCCCTTCTTCCACTGTCCCTCCCTCGAGATCGGGCCCCACGCACAGGTTGCCCAATCCTCAGGTTCTTCCCGGGTCCGAAATTGCACATATTGTACAAAATGGACGTACGCCGTCAAATGAACATCGAATGCAGGACGATATCATTTCCGACGCGAATGTTGGAAACTCAGTTGATTCAGAGGTGCTGGAAATTCCTTTGGATCACTCGGTGAGTGACAGTTGCTACCTTAGTAATTGTTTTTGAATATGTTATAGTCGCAAAATTACATGAACAATCCCTCTGCACCATATCACTACCTTGAGGTTGCTCGTGCCAGACGAGCAGTCCTACGGGCCCAGGTTCATCTTGCCGCATGCGAGCTTACAGAGCACTTGTCTCGCAGTCGGCTCTATCGTTCGAAGGAACAACACTTGAGAAATGCCCTCGAGCGCGCAAACGCCAATGTTGGGCATTGGTGCGATACAATTCGCCATGCTGGGCGCCCTCTTCATTCACTGGACACCATGCCGCGCATGCCGCGACACTCTCCGCGGCGTAACAATATTACCCGTGAGGGATTTATTATTTTCAGTGCAAATATATTTACTTAGTACGAAATAAGGTTTTCGGCGGCGTACTGAAGCTTACAATGATGAATTTTTTGTGGATCTACGATAGGCAAAATAATCTGACTGCTATGTTGTACTGCCTATGTGCGTGTCCGATGCACAGGTCTAGGAGAGACCAGGTCAGCCCGGGTGCAGCTTCCAATGTCCTACGGAATGGACTGGATAACTACTTCCGAGTCCATTGAGTGACATCAAATATCATGAGGATGTGCTGCCACTTTACGACGGCTTCCTATAGAGCAATATTGGCGTTCCGTGATCTGTTTTGGAGATACTTTCCCAACGCAGACTTTTTAGGGACAGTGACGAATTAGTTAGATAGACTTCGAAAGCGCAAGCTGTCGACGAACGAAGAGTTGTCGAGGCTGCTGGACGGTCTCGGACCGCGCCTCATGAACCACTATGAATTAGCGGAAGCACTTCACCCACCTACATTAACCAATCATCTACCCATTGGGTTCCATACCTCCTCCGCTCTAGCCTTCATCCCCACGCAATCGTCTACCGTCTTGTTCTACAGCGAACACTACATCCACCAGTTCCTCTCCAACACCTCTTTCGCCATGAACGTCACATGCACCGCCTTTGGGGTTCGAGCGGTGCCATGCGGGCGGCGGATGACTGGATGAGCGGAGCGGGGCGGCAAAAGTTGTTCTTCCCGACGTGCATGAGCAGGTCGATTTGGCGGACAGGCACGACAGCTCCCTGCCAGGCTAGGTGACGAGCCGGAGCGCGAACTCATGCTGGAAAATGAGGGCAGCGACGCAACAGAGGGAGCGGTGGGAGCGCAGGCGGAAGACGAGCGGGGAGGAGATTCGGTAGTGCGTGTTAGATGTACAGTCAGAGTGGGGAAGGTTGGCTTTGACGAAATCGCCGATGATGATATCGATCTGGCATTGTTTGGGTCTGCGTGTGTGCTAGGCGTTGGAGCGAAGGAGAAAGGGAGTAAGAGGGGGAGGGAGAACGTACTTTTCCCGGACGCGCTTGGTGACCTCTGAAACCATTGTGACGTGATTTTTCGAGGATGTGGACGGTCAGATTTCCAGCACCAATACCGACCTCGAGGACTTTGTCCATTGGGTGGAGATTGGCCTTGAAGAGGAGACATCAGCTGGGAAGGTGGATCGACCATGCACCTTGTCTACGATTCTGATGCGACAGCAAACCGAAATATCTCCTATCGGATCACCAACCGTGACCTATTACGACCCGCGTTCACTCTCTCTCTTTGCAAATTCAGTTTAGAGTGCCCGTCCAATGGTTTGAATTTGCGACGGGGAACGGCGGCAGGGGGAAGGGAGAAGGGGGGAGAGTGAAGATCCGGGACAAAGCCACGTGCACATAAGCAGGGTATGGTAATAATACCGACGTAAGCAGAGATGATCAATATCAATTGAAGACGAAGCGGAAAGAATTAATCCCAGGCTAACACGTACTGAGATCAGGAGGCAAAATGGCTCCGGGCGCTGCACAACGATGACGTTGCCCTCGACGCGCATGTCCATTTCGTCGTGAGGGAGTGGAAACTTTGAACTGCTGAAGTTGAAGCTAAGAGGCTAACAAGTAGTAAGCGGATGGCGCGGAGCTTCGCACACCCAGGATTCCCACGGAACGGGTAAACAACAGGAAGCACGTGAAAAACAATGGGAAAAGAGACGCTAAGTACTTACTTTGAAGCGATTTGTGAAGAGTCTGAGAGACTCGAATCATTCATGGAGGTCAGAAATCGGGAGTACCAACACGAACAGATAAAAATCAGACAAAATTGAAAGTAAGTGTGTTACCATGTTCACAATCTATAGTAGCGTACCGAGCACTACAACTTGTTTTGTTGAAGTTGTGGAAAACCATTACAGATGGTTTTTTCGCCTCGTTCCGATACTCGGTGACGAGCCACTCGATTCTCTGATTATGCTCTACCAAACCCAACGTCTGCCGCTCTTGAAGTCCTTGTCCATGTCCGAAAGTCCAACCACAGCAGCTTCCTGGCCTTCCCTGGAATCCGTCTCGAGCCTTCATGTTTATCCGTTGTTTGAATCGCTTGTTAGACAAACTAGGCTAATTAATCCGACATTCTCCGAGTCATTGAAACTCACAAGCGTGGGTGCCACGTCCCCCGGCTCTGTTGAGTCGCGGGTTCGAACCCCCGCCAAACCCACTCGGGGGTTTTAGTGGGTAGTGGCGAAAGCCGATTCCCACAGTACTACCGTGAGCCCTTGATGTCGAAGGCTCCTCACGCACAGTCTCCTTAAAGGGATTTCCTCCGGGCAGTGTCAAGGGTAGGGTCCCCCAATCATATCACGGACTGCGGGGGTAGCCTCTAGGCTTAGGCCTTTAGCCAATTGGTACTGGATTGAGCCTGAGTGCCTTTCCGGTGGCAGTGACCCTTCGCCCTTGAGCCGCGCGTCTGGGACCAGGTTAGCCGGTTGCCAGATGCCAATATGGCCTGTCAAAAAAAAAAAAAAAGAAACTCACAAGCCTGAGATTCTTCCCAGTGGGGCCGAGATGTAACTGAAGCGCATTGCACGTCTCGCTGCAGGTGGTCGGCGTTTGCCGTTGCCTCTCATCAGGCAGAACCCGGACTTGTTCACGGGCGTGCATAATCTACAGGGCATGGACGCGTGTCTCCGCGAGGCCCGTCTGTTGACCACGGGTAAAGATCGTGAGTATTGTCTCGCTTCCCTTTGTTTCCCCCTCCCCCCCCCTTTCCGGCGCGCTTGGCGCTCGTGCTAACACCCCCCTTTCCCGTTTCGTAGCACAGGTAGTCGCGATGCACAAGGAAAACGGTTCGACGGTATGGCTCGTCCGCCCACTCGTACCCCAGCTCCTCCAATACGCCGCACACGACATTGAAATGATCGGTGCGCTCTACGAGCACTTCAAGTCCCAATCCTGGATTACGCCCGCCAACGAGGACGTGCTGGTCGATCAGAGCATGCGGTACGCGTACTCGCTCTTTTATCAGGGCCGCGTCCCGGGCGACCACCTGTTCGGGTCGTGCTCCGTCCTGCCGCTAGACGTCCTCCGCGAGCCGCGTGGATTGACGGTGCCGTGTCATGGCTGCAACCGGATGCAGTCGCTCCATTGTTTCACGATCGACTGACGCGGCAGGAAGATCGTCGCCCGGACCAATATTTGTAGGGTATGCCAGATCAAGCTATTGATCAAGCAGGTACCGTATCCGGTATCGTGGGTCCAGATCACCTCCTATGTGCGTATCCAAAGCAGTGTTTCTCTGCGTTTTGACTGACATTTCTTCGTTTTCGTTGCAGGCTTAGTTGCAGTCTTCGTTTGCTTTTATGCGCGACAATTCCACTCATGAAACTCGGAAGAGCGTCTGTCCACGTTATGCTACTCATTCTCATTCACGATCGCTGACCATGTTTCTTGGTTATTTTTTGATGTATTCCCGCCCCACTCGTCTTGACCGTTTGTGATATATGGACATTGTATGCTGAATTACTCCACTCCTCTCTTGCATACGTTTGTAACGCCAGAACGTTGTATGTACAATAATAACCTATGCGCAATTCCAGTGATCCTATAACGCGTGAAAAACGTTGGACGATACTGGAGACTTCGCATTCCTGTTGTACCCGTACGTCGTAGTCGCCTAAAGTATAGAGCGTCCAGTTCTTTCGTGCCCGCCCTTCTCAGTGTTTCCGCCGTTGGCCACGGTCAGCTTCCAGTCGTCCATTGATCGTTCATGCATCATGCATTGTCCTATGGCGGGATATCATCCAGTGCGGTTTTTCTACTTACAGCGCGGTTTTTATTTTCATAATAGTGTCTATCTATTAGTACTGTTACATAGAAAAATGCAGGGGTACGAATCACCCACACAGGTACCTGTGCCCTACCCGTATCCGCTGCAACCCGTGCCGCAGCAGGTGTGCAATGTGCATACCCAGAATGGAAGAGCGGCAACCGTCGTGCGCTCTCGTTCTGTCGAGAGTGCACGGTGGTCGCAGTGCGCCATCCTTGATGCAGCGATGGGGAAGAGGGAGGGCTGGCGTGTTTATGGACACACAATTGAAGACAAACGAGGGGTGACGACGTGCAGCGACCGTTGTGTACTCTCGGTGGAATGAGAGCGAACGGTAGACGCGGCACGCCCTCTTCGATGCGGCGAGGGGGAATGTGGTTGAAGAGCGAGCATACGAGGAGCAAGAGTATGTGACGATGTGGCAATAGCTAGGGCGACATCTCGGCGCTTGTCTACGAGTTTTGTAGTGTTCCTCCCTTTTGGAAGGCCACTGCACTGTCACTCAACTCCATCTCGACCTCTCAGCCATATGGAGGCTCTGGAGACGGGTATGTACAATGCACGTCATCGTCCGTTGTATCTGCAGGTGTCTTCTTGGCGGTTTGGAATAACTGTCTTGGCATGCGCGATGCGCTCAAACGGGTGAGGTAGGAGGTGCGACGGCGAGTGACGGCGTCGACAAAGAGGCAGCGCAAGGCTCGGGTTGCCGTACCTGTTCCCACGGCTCCGTACTCTTGGTCCGCACAACAAGTTGCATGACCCAACGTCAACCACTTCAACGGACCCGTCATTTATTCCTCCGAGGGGTTCCTCATCAGCAACCTTTTCTGCGAGTCTGCGAGTCTCACGCTGGCGCTACTGACAGCTCAGCAGGCGCCAGATCAATCCATACTTCTCAGGCAATGCTACACGTCTTTGCAGATATCACCGCGATTGCCTTTGGCATGCGTCGGAACTCGCACAGGGTCATATTTTCGCGACGGGTAGAAAAAAGAAAAGCGCTGCATTATTTGTGCAGATACAGTCCCGCCATACTGTATCGAACTCGAAATACGGGGCAGTTCGACGCCAGGCGACCCAAGCACAAATCAATTATGCCCACATCATCGCACTAGGCCCGCAAGCGAACAGAAGCATCAGACCCACATGACGCGCAGGCAACTTCCTTCAAGTTGCCATGGAGTGATATCGATGACAACCCAACATTAAGTAAATCATTGATAGGCAAAATTGTTCGCCACGAGTCTTCCTTCGATTGAACCCTTCAGCGTAACGAAACCCAGTGATGACGGCCGGTGGCCACATGCACGCGATCTCGATGCATTAGTAACGTACAGTAGAAGTCTATAATTCCATTCTTATGTGTAAGAAGTTGACCCAAGTACGATAAGTAGATCCTAGCTAGATATGCATTGCTGCCGCCAAGACTTTGCTTCGCTCGTTTCGTTTCGTTTCGGAAATCACTAAATGTTTCCAGCCTAATAATATTAAAGCCCATTATTACAACTTGGCATCGTGCCGCCGTACCGGCGAGGCACCAGCCTCAAGGCGCATTTCCTCCGTAAGGATCTAGTAAGGATTAGTAGCAGGCAAAAGGACAAGTCCTCCGAGTCGACCCTCATTATCAATTCTTTCCCAGATTCCATTTCTCCAGAGCAACTCAGCAGCGTTGTCGTATCGACACCTTAAAGTCCTCACCGGGTCTGCCATCTCTCAGAACAACATTTTCCAAACAGTTCTTCGTCCTTCAACGATGTCCGCTCGTCTTACGCCACTTTTGATCGTACTGTTTGTCACGGTCGGCGCCTTCGCTGCACCTGCACCTACACGTGCTGCTTAGGTTTCAGCGGAGCTGTAAGTGGCCAAGTCGCTGTCCGTCGTTGTTGAAGCCTGAAGGATCCACTGATCATTGTCGACCATTGATCAGGT
The DNA here is from genome assembly GCA_038092195.1 of Leccinum barrowsii. Taxonomy (NCBI): domain Eukaryota; kingdom Fungi; phylum Basidiomycota; class Agaricomycetes; order Boletales; family Boletaceae; genus Leccinum; species Leccinum barrowsii. The sequence goes on from JBBPPY010000323.1 coordinate 21,177, forward strand.
GAATGCTCATGGATACCAATGCGCTTCTACACCTACAGGAGCACCTTGCTTTGCAATGGAGATGTGCTGCTCCGAAGTCATAGTGAGTAGATCGATCCCGCCAGCTTGCCTGCCCTTCAATGTGACGATCCGTCTCACTCACATGAAATGTACAGACTGACTCCAATGGCATCACTCAGGCGACAGGGTGCGACCTTCATCCCACCGGGTCCTGAAGCACTCAGCGATAGAAGTCGCCCATTGGAGGGAATTTCACTTAGCCGCTTTGAACTCGAATTGTTAATATGAATATAGATGGGGTTTTCTATGTGACTTGTGATAATGTGAGCAGGATGTTCGCCCAAAATTTGAACCAGTGAAGCCTGAGACGAATCTTTTTGCCTCACAGTTCACTGCCAGATCCTGGGCACTATTCGTTATGATATGCTGGATCGCTACAGTCGCCCGTTTTGCACAATATAAATTGGTGTGATACAAGTGTTGGTTAGCCCAAAGGCGCCATCCCCTCGTAAGTTGGTGACCTGTAAGTGTGATATTGATATTGTAATACTGGCGCACTGCACCCTCCAATCCGCTCGTCTCCATATTTTGCAAGAGTAAGAGGCCATGTAGTCAGTGATTGGAGTCGAGACTCGAGACTCGACACCGCTATGCATAATGCACAGCTGTATCACTATCACAATTCACCATTGTGCGACGCCGTTCGTGCTCCCCTGTATTCACTTACAAGACACGTCAAGTACATCGCTTGCAAGTTGCAAAAACAATACAACAAAAGATCTCCCGTTCCCCGTCTCAGTACGCTTACATGTAAATGCCAGTGTAGTGACTTATCAGCCAACAAAGGATACAGTCGCATTGTCATGCGGCAACTATACCCTCCTCTGATGGAACGTTTTGATGCACTGTTCTGATTGACCAGTCGGTCACCACATCTTTCAATGGGACAAAGATCGAAGTGCGTTAAACCTCGGTTTGTCTAAGTTGATTCTTGACCCGCTAGTACCTTCGAGCCTCTTGGAGACATAATCGATATCTCGGGCGCCCTTGTGCTGGGAGACTCATCTCATTACAGGCATTACCGGCTGAAAATGAAATTTGAGGCAAACATTCCGCTGATATACGAAAACAAATGTCCGTTCATTCCATCTATGTACTCGAGTCTTAAAGTGACAAAGTAAAATTCCAGCTTGGGCGACCTCTATTTCCGAGAACTTCAGATCCCGGCTGATCCAGTAGATGTATTGCACCCGGTCGCCGAATAGACCATGCCAGTGGGGTCAATCTAGATATTTGTCGCGATTCAGATACGGCCACTGGCACATGGGAGGGCGGGCGCCTCGATCTACTCACCTGGGTTTTGGTGCAGCACCAATGAGGGGCATAGCATATTCCTCCTTTAGGCACGGGAAAGCAATTGACTCTATTAAAGTCACCGTTACCCTGATTATCAGTCCACAACGATCAGCACTGTGTATCCTTCAACAACGACGAACGGCGACTCAACCACTTACAGTTGGTTCAAAAAGTGTGCAGCACGTAGGAATCTGGCAGTCGTCGCTGGCTGCAGCCAAGGCGCCGACCGCGGCGAACAGTGTGATCAAAACCGGCGTAAGACGAATGAACATCGTTAAAAGGCTGGGGAAACGTTGTTCTGAAAGATGGTCAACGAGTGAGCCGCCCAATCTTTAGGTTCTCCCTATTTTTTTGGCTCCATTATCGCCCAGCGCACTGGTGAGATATCGCTTCCTGAAACTCCTTTGGCGGTGGTAGTAGATGGACTCGTTCTGACTAGTAGTATGTAGCCTAGAATATTTTGGGATGACATTGCATATAGTATGATACATCGTGTTCCATTACACTACTTTGAAGGTTGGATTTGCGAAACTCACTTGAGTCATTGCGAACGTTCCCGGAACATTGAACTTATATGTTTATGAATTTGATCTATCCACCACACATTGTAGCATTTGCCCTAATTAACTGGCATATACCAGTAAGGTGCTTTACACATACTCTGGCAACTGGCAAGCCACCTCGCCAGGCCAGCCCCTAGGAATTGCACTTTTCATTGCCAGCAAGCTGAGTTTGAAAATATTGGATGACATAAGCAATCCCGAAGTGGTCAGACATAGCTTGTGACTACATTTGGATTGCTACATAATGACTGGCTGCAGGTTTTCACAGCCACTTTTTTCGACCAATCAGAAAGCTCATATCGCCGGGATTTTGCGACCATTTTGATCATATCTCACCCAGATTAGATCAGAATGATTAGATTGTGAGGAACAATATGATCAGAAAAACAGGGGCTACAATTTTTGTGGTGACACCAAAAAGGAATAATGACTTTCCTTTTTTGGAATATATTTTCGCCAGGGCTATTCAATATAGCCCCTTTCTTGACAGGGGCTTGCCCTTGTGCCTAGGCACTAGCAATTGCCATTGGCCAATATTGACCAATCAGAAAGCTCATATCGCCGGGATTTTACGACCATTTTGATCATATCTCAACCAGATTAGATCAGAATGATTAGATTGTGCGGAACAATATGATCAGAAAAACAGGGGCTACAACTTTTCTGGTGACACCAAAATGGAATAATGAGTTTCCTTTTTTGGCATAATTTTTCGCAGCATTGAATGGCTAGGGGCATTCCCATCTGTGCCTAGGCACAGAATCTTTTGTGATCAATTACATAAGCAGGAAGCGCACCAAATGCAGCCACTACTCCTCCAACATTACTATTTTGGGAATTTCACTCAATTACATGTTTTTCCCTCATTCCCCTGCTTTCCCTTGGCCATATACATTGTTTGAGTGTATAGACATAGTGTATATGTTATAATAAACCATTCCCACGACTCAAATAAGGTTTTACATGGTTGTAGGAGATGAACAAAAAGATTGGGGGAAAAACAGAAAACATGTTCGCAATTTTTACCCTTTCAACATAGGGGCTTCAAAAATACATTCCCATATTCCCTTCATATATATGTACAGCACATCAGAAGCACAGGGAACTAGAATCAAAGCTTGTGATTTTATGAAATAATATCTTTTTGACACTTTTTGCTCAATGCAGTTATACAGGGTGCACTGATGGCTCGAAAATCTGTGTCAAACATCTTTACATATACTCCCTTGAGTTTCATCAGTTCAGATGATTTACTGTGCTCTCTGATGGGTCTCAAATGACCATTTTCGAGATTTTCAGTAGTAGGGGTATAGAAATTTAAATATTGCACATATGGTCAGGGCAACTCAATGGGCCTCTGGTATACATATAGGTATAACCCTCTCATCATTTGGGAGACATTCCAACTGTAATTGAAGCCAGGAGGAGTCGAAGAAGCCTTTTAGAAGCGTGGGAAATAGATCAAAAATATCGGAGACTTTGAAACAACCTCATGGGTAGCACTGATGGCTTTGCAAAAGTATGGAACATCTTTTGACAGTCATTAGGCCAAGCTTCATCACTTCATATAATATGCTCAACTGCCTGATGGATCTCAAATCACTATTTTCGATATTTTCAGTACTTCAAGCATAGAAAATCATCCATTAGGCATATTGCCAGGGCAACTATATAGGCCTCTTCCACACATGTAGGTACAATCCTCTAATCGTTTTGGAGAAGATCTAACGGAAGTGGAAGCCAGGAGGAGTGAATTACACTTTTTACATGCGTGGGAAAAACATCGAAAACATTGGAGACTTTGAAAAACATGCCATTGTGAGCTCCACAATGCAAATCAAGGTATTCCAAGTCACACAATATGTTTATGTGATGTAGTATGATGGTTTGACATCTTGTCTGTATCCCAAACATCCATGATACTCTTGTTCATTATTATCCTACGGAATGTGCTATCCACAGTGAGATTCATGCATAGTGTGCAGTGTAGTATGCATTTTCGCAAATTTTGCAATGTAGTTGTTCAGATCATGATATGCACTGTCAACTTATTCTTTTATATATAGGATCAACATATCCTACCACATAGAATACCCAGATATGCATTGTGGAGCTCACAATGATATGTTTTTCAAAGTTTCCGATGTTTTGGATTTATTTCCCACGCTTGTAAACATCTTGTTTCACTCCTTCTGGCTGCACATTTGGTTGGAATGTCTTCAAACTGATCGGAGAGTTGTACATATATGTATACCAGAGTCCCATCCAGTTGCCCTGATGATATATACAATATTCTATTTTCTATCCCCCAAATACTGAAAATCTCGAAAATGGTGACTGGAGACCCTGATGAGAGCCAAGGGAATTATGTGAGGTGATAGGATTCAGGATAATGAGTGTCAGATGATGTTCCATGTATTTGCAAGCCATCAGTGTCACTGATGATGTCATTTCAAAGTCTCCGATATTTTTGATCTATTTCCCACGCTTTTAAAAGGCTTCTTCGACTCCTCCTGGCTTCAATTCCAGTTGGAATGTCCCCAGAATGATGGGAGGACTGTAGGGATATGTCTGCCAGAGTCCTATCAAGTTGCCCTGACTATATTCACAATATATCATTTTCTATTCCCTAAACACTGAAAATGTCGAAAATGGTGATTTATGACCCATCAGAGAGCACAGTAAATCATCTGCACTCATGAAACTCAGGAGGATACATTTAAACAGATGTGACATCTATTTTCGAGCCATCAGCATCCCCTGTCTGACTGCATTGAGCAAAAAATTGTCAGGAGGAGAACATTTCATAACATTACAGGCTTCTATCCCAGTCCAAAGTCCTTCTGATATGTTGTAGATATATATGAAGGGAATATGGGAATGTACTTTTGAACCCCCTATGTTGAAAGGGTCAAAAATGCGGACATGTTTTCTGTTTTTCCCCCTATCTTTGTGTTCATCTCTTACAACCATGTAAAACCTCATTCAAGCAATGGGAATGGTTTATTATGACACATACACTATGTCTATGCACTCACATAATGTATAATGCTAGGGGAAAGCAGGGGAATGAAGGAAAAACATTCAATGAAGTGAGATTCCCAAAATAGAAATGTTGTAGGAGTAGTGGCTGCATCTGGTGCGCTTCTTGCTTATGTAATTAATCAAACTGATTCTGGGCCCAGGAACATGCCCCTATGAAGAAAGGGGCTATATCCAAATCTGCGAAAAATTATTCCCAAAAAGGAAATTCATTATTCCTTATTGGTGTCACCAGAAAAGTTGTAGCCCCTGTTTTTCTGATCATATTGTTCCTCACAATCTAATCATTCTGATCTAATCTGGTTGAGATATGATCAAAATGGTCGTAAAATCCCGGCGATATGAGCTTTCTGATTGGTCAATATTGGCCAATGGCAATTGCTAGTGCCTAGGCACAAGGGGCAAGCCCCTGTCAAGAAAGGGGCTATATTGAATAGCCCTGGC